>CM075980.1:53019455-53084427 GCA_038087875.1 Malacoraja senta
GATAGAGGTGGGGGTAGGGGAGGGAGGGGGAAGAGTGTGGAGCAGGAGGGAAGGGAGGGGGGGAGATAGAGGGGTGGGGGAGGGAGATGGGGAAGAGTGTTGAGGGTAGGGGGGGGAATGAGGGGGAAGAGTGGGGAGGGAGAGGGAAGGGAGGGGGGAGAGGGGTGGGGGAGGGGGTGGGGGAGGGAGATCGGGATGGGTTTGGGAGATAAGTGGAAGAATCGGGAGGGAGGGGGAGAGGTGTAGGGGGAGTGGTGGAAGTTGGAGAGAGAGAGGGGTAGGGGGAGTGGTGGGACAGCGGGGTAGGGGAAGGGGATGGGGAGAGAGGGAAGGGGGATGGGGAGAGAGTGATGGGGGTGGGAGGAAGAGGGGGAGGAGAGGGAGAGGGGTGAGGAGAGGGGGATGGAGAGGTGGAGGAGAGGGGTGGGGGAGGCGAGGGGAGGGTAGAGAGGTGTGGGGGAAGGTGGAGGGAGGCGAGGAGGGAGATGAGGTAGGGCGTAGATGGGGAAGAGTGTGGATGGAGGGGGAAGAGTGGTGAAGGGGAAGGGGGTGGGGGTGGGGGAGGGAAGGGGGGTGGGGGAGAGAGGGATGGGGGTGGGAGGAGGAGAGGGAGATAGTGAGGAGAGGGAGATGGAGAGGGGGAGGGAGAGGGATGGGGGAGGGGGAGAGAGGGGTGGGGATGGAGCGAGAGGTGTGGGGGAGGGGGTAGGGATGGGGGAGGGATGGGGGAGGGATGGTGGAGGGAGGGGAGGAGGGAGATGGGTTAGGGGAGTGAGGGGGAAGAGTGGAGGGAGGGGGAGAGCGGTGGGGGGAGAGAGGGGGAAGAGTGGGGAGGGAGAGTGGAAGTAGGAGGGGTAGGGACAGTCCATCTGTTCCCCATTCCCTATCACCCCCAATCCTCTTTCTCTATTCCCACACACGTGACGACGCCCTTCGACACAGGCTGTGGGGGTGGGGGGGGGGGGGCTGGGGCTGGGGCTGCTGCAAAGCCATATGTAAATGGATCCATTCCGATTGGACATGTGTGAGCATCGGGCATTGTGACATCACACAAGGGAACCTTCACTAACATTCTATGGCTGAGAGCTGTTTTTTTTAAACATTTTGAAATGTTGGGGGGGGGGGGAGAAGTATTTTATTTTAAAAAGTGTACATAAACACGACGAAATTTAATCAGGAGTGGCTATTCGTAAAGAAAAATGAAATCTCTTTAGAAATGGAAAAAAATATCGGCGTTTCCGCGTGCGGTGTGGGCGTAGGGCGGTATCAAAGGGGCAGGGTGGCACAAGTCAGGCAGCAATAATACACAAATAAATATACAATTACAAGGTAACCAGGCCATAATAGTTCAAAACCAAAGTTTGTAGTGCAATAATAACAAATTCCTTTGAAGATCAGGGTTGCTGAGGTTCTGGTTATTAAGAACCTGGTTATTAAGAACCTGATGGTTGCAGGGAAAGCAACTTCTTGAATCTGGAGATCATGGTTTTTGGACTCCGTTATCATCTTCCTGATGATGGAGTGTGGCGAGGTTGGTGTGTTCTTTGATATTAGCTGCCTTTGAGGCAATGCTTTCTGTCGATCATTTCGATGGTAGGGAGGTCAGTGCCCATAATGGACTGGGCAATGTTTACCACTCTCTGCAGCCTCCTTTGCTCTTGGGCATCAGATGGAACTAAGCCATGATGCAACTAATCATCCTGTCGATAGAGATCGTTTTTTGGATCCACTGTTTTTTCCCATCCTGAAATCAACAATCAGCGTTAAGAGCAAGATTGGTATTCTGGCATCATTCAATCAAATTATCAATCTCCCCACTGTCTCATTATTACCCATTATTCGGCCAACAACAGTAGTATTGTTGGTGAATTTAAAGAGTCAAGTCAAGTCAAGTCAAGTCACATTTATTTATATAGCACATTTAAAAAACAACTCTCGTTGGCCAAAGTGCTTTACATTTGTTATAAGAATAGAGGACGTCAGGAAAGAGGACGTCAGGAAAGGCTTGGGAGTATAGATACGTTTTTAGTCTTGACTTAAAAGAGTCGATGGAGGGGGCAGTTCTGATGGGAAAGGGGATGCTGTTCCACAGTCTAGGGGCTGCAACCGCAAAGGCGCGGTCGCCCCAGAGCTTATGCCTCGACCGCGGGATATTCAGCAACCCCAAGTCGGCCGATCTGAGGGGCCTGGAGGTGGAGTGGTGGGTGAGAAGACTTTTTATGTAGGTGGGGGCAAGCCCATTGAGGGCTTTGTAGACATGGAGGAGGATCTTGAAGTTTATACGGAACCGCACAGGGAGCCAGTGGAGAGAGGCCAGGATCGGGGTGATGTGGTCCCTTTTTCGGGTGCCCATCAGGAGTCTCGCTGCGGCGTTTTGGACCAGTTGCAGGCGGGACAGGGAAGATTGGCTGATGCCAGTGTAAAGGGAGTTGCAGTAATCTAGGCGGGAGGAGATGAATGTGGATGATCTTTTCGAGGTCATCAAACTGGAGGAATTGTTTTATTTTAGCTATCGTCCGAAGCTGAAAGAAGCTAGCTTTTACCATGGCATTGACTTGTTTGTCAAATTTCAGTGCTGAGTCAAATATCACGCCAAGGTTTTTGACGTGAGATTTGAGTAGTGGGGTAAGGCTTCCAAGGCTGCCTGCTATCATTTTGATTGAGTCCGAGGGGCCGAGAAGGATGACCTCAGACTTACTCTCGTAAAGAGGGCATTGGTGCTGTGTTTGGCTAGCTAGTCATGGATATAGAGAGCGTAGAGCAGGGGACTGAGCACTTAAGGTACTTCTGTGTTGATGGTTATCAAGGAGGAAGTGTTTTTACCAATTCGTACTGATTGTGGTCTGCCAATGAGGATGTTGAGGATGCAATTGCACACCGGCAAGCAGCAACTTGGTTTAGAGGGGATGATGGTGTTGAATGCCGAGCTGTAGTCGATGAAAAACAGTCTGATGTACATGTTCTTATTGTCTAAGCAGTTCATTGCAGAGTGGAGAGCCTTCTGTAGCTTTCGAGATACACCTCCAGGCATTCTTTAAATGCAGGGAAGATATCAGGCAGCGAGTTCCATATCCTGATCTGCTTTGTGAAAAAATGTTTATTTATCTCATCTCAAAACTTCCTACAATTAGGGAGTTTTGTTCTTTTTAATCCAACCAAGCCCCTCATAATTGTGTACATATCAATTATGTCTCGTGTTAACCTTTCCTATTCCAAACGAAACAACTCCAGTCTATCCAATTTTCAACACACTCAAAATGTAGGCCCTTTTAAACAATGAAGATGTGACCGAGAGGTCTTTTTCAGCAGAACGAAATGAATCCAAACTATAGTACAAAATTAGAACTATGGGGTAGTGGTTGATGATGGTTTTATTAAATATCAAAATATCACGGGTCATAACATTCTTCAGACATAGTACTCAGCGCATTATGGATACCGATGGAGGAAGGAAAAGTCCCAGAGTAAGTTAAAAGATTTTGATGTCATATTTTAAGCTCAAGATAGTGAACTAAGATGGCCTTAAAGCCACAAGGTCTTAAAGATGATGCTTTAACAATTAATATTGAGTTTTACATAGGTGTAAGTTTATACCTTAATTCTAATCCTTTTCCAATCGGTCTCTGATCTGAATGGACAAACTCTAGACACATGAAAAAGACAGGCAGGAAAACCAGTACATAATCTAATGGCCCTGTTGTATATCAACATTGTTCAATTCTGTGAGGAAATCTCTTTGCCATGATGCAGAAAAAAACAAGGCAATTCACAAGGGGGGAAAAAAGCTGAAAGGAATGAAATAAGTTCCTGTAGTCCACAGTGGCAGGACACCCCCATTACATCGTAAACCTGTCATCCCAATTTGAACAGGTACAGTGAAACGTAATTCTTTAAACAATCAATCATTTTGTCTCAAATGTCAGGAGCTTGATGTGATAGGAACGCTCCTAATATCTAACCTAGTTGCATGTTTGAATATCTCTTGGGTTTCAATAACCTAGCGAAGTCGAATAGCTAAACTAATTTTAATTATTTTATTACCTGAACAACTCATATCCACCATTCATGCGATCCTGGGTTTAATGAGAGATTATACATTCAGCTTGCCATGTGAGAGCAATTAGAAGGCTAAATCCATATGCTACAATTGTGATACACTGAATGAAATTTGTACTTACACGGTCCTCCTAGTTCTTCAGGATTATTTTGAAGTGCTATGGTGACTGTAAAACAGGCAGATTCTATTCTATTTATTCACAGTAGGAGTGTAGCAGCAGAAAGTGACTGAACGTAAGTGATCTGTTTCTTTGTTAACTTTGGTCATGTAATGTTGGATCAATACATTAGGCTGTCTTCCAAAGCTGGAAGTGCTTGCATTCAAATCACTCTAGAGATTTATCAGCTAAAAGGCAAAAATTCAACAAGAACAGAATAGTTGGAGATTTAGTTGAAACAAATGCAAGAGATGCTCAGCAATATCATCGAGATGGAAGTTGTGGTTTGTTCTGCTTCATGCCAAACAAAATTGCATAGTGTCCAATTGAGATAAACTATTTGACCCAGTTGGTCTAAGATTGGCCATGCTTCACATGAGTCTAATCTCACCTTTCCTACGGTAGTCCTAAAGTCATATTATAGAATCATTACAGCACAGAACTGGGCCGTTCGGTCCAACTCGTCTATACCACTCAAGATGCCCATCTAAGCTGGTTCTGTTTGCTTGTGTTTCACCAATATCCCTCTAAACCTTTCCTATCCATCTACACGTCCAAATGCCTTGTAAATGTTATTATACCTGCCTCAACCATTTCCTCCACCAGCTTGTTTTATTTGTACCACTGTTTGTGTGAAAATGCCCTTGGATTCCTTTTAAATCTTCTCCCTCACACCTTAAACTTTTGCCCCCTAGTTCTTGATTCGCTAATCCCAGGGAAAAAAATGCGTGCATTCACCCTATTTTGTCCCTAATGAGTTTATATACTTTTATAAGATCACCCTTTAGTCTCCTCCGTTCCAAGGAATATGGTCCTTGCATGCCCATCCTCTCCCTATAACTCAGTCCCTCGAGACGTGCCAACACCCTTGTTAATAAATTTTTTGCCATTTTTCCGAAAGCTGGGTGACCAAAGCTGAACATAACATCCCAGGATACTCAATGCCCTGATTAATAAATACCAGCTGCCTTCACCACTCTGTCTACTTTCAGGGAACTATGTACTCGTATTCCTAGGTCCCTCTGATCTACAATTCTTGTTAGGACCTCACGGTTCACTCTGAAACTCCTACCCTGTATTGAGTTCACAAAATGGCACACCCGCATTTATCCAATTTATATGCCATTTGCCAATCCTCAGCCCATTTATCCAGCTGATCACAATTCCAATGCAGTTCTTCATAGTCATCTGCTCTGTCTACGAGACCATACAAGTGTCATATGCAAATTTACTAACCAAGTCATACACATTGTCACCCAAATTATTGATATAGTTGTCCAATAATGACCCCGGAGGCACCTCATTATTCACAGGCTTCCAATCTGTTCCTGGATTCCATGCCTTCCAGGGCAACTTACCTTATCAAAGACCTTGCTGAAGTCCATATAGTAGCAATGTTACAAAATTTTGAGATTTTAAAAATGAAGTCTGTAATTTATCCCATCAGATAAAGCATAAAAAGAAGTCTAATTTGACAACTAATTCACTTTCATATCTTCAGTATCAAAAAAGTTATGGCCATTTTCATACTCGGAAATTAGCATCTTGTTCCCTATTGCTTTTCCATTGACTTAACACAAAAGCTGTGATCGAGGACAGTCAAAAGCCCATAACTTTCTTAAAAATTAAGAGAACTGAAAGAAATTTTCAGTTATTATAGATTGAAGCATTCTGAAACAAATATGAAACAATCTTACTTAGACGACATGAAATTAAAGCATATAATTAGTTAGTTACCTAATTGTAGCTAATTACAAAATTCAATTACTAGATCTAAACATCTATCAATTTCTTAAGAATAAATTAACATTTTTAAAAAGCCTAAGTGTCCAAATAATATTCACACAAGAATTAACAATATAACATAATTTTTAAATCTCATTGTCATGGATTTATAGGCCAAATGGAAGGAATTTAATGTTTAATACCTGTAAATTAATGGCCATTTTAATCATCTTGCGAGTGGGTTTTTCTGGAACGCGATCATTTGGAACGTTGCGGTTGTGGTGAATTTAAACCCGTATCGGCATGAAAAATACTGCCGGTTCGTACGGGGAAAAAAATCACCGTTTCACAACTTAAAATGTGAATTAAAGGCATCTTAAGGAGCACTTTTATACATAAAATAAACGGCTTTCGTTTACCTGTCCCGTGCGTGAAATCCGTCCCCGTTGTTGGCGTTGACGGCTTTAGAAGCTGATTTTAAAATTTCTCCAGCGCTGAACTTGTCGGGCGATTTTTAAAACAAAATACACAGAACGCCCATCGGAACGATTCTTCAGCAAAAGCTTGCACTCCAACGAAATATAATCCAGGACAGGGCAGGAGAAACCCGTGTTTTAACCCCGCCCCTCCCTCAAAGGCGCCAAAATCGCGCACACGGCCAGTGGCAGAATTGCAGCACCGCTGAAGGTAAGTATTGTAACATACATACATATAGACTATGGTTATGGTCCTTCCCTCATCAACCTTCTCAGATACTTCCTCAAGAAATTCAATCAAATTCGTGAGGCATAATCTCCCCTGCGCAAGGGCTGACTATATCTTTTTCAACCCCAGTCTTTCCAAATATATGTATATCCTCTCCCCCATATAGTCTTCTCCATTAACTTACCTACCGCAGATATTAGGCTTACTGGTCTTTAGTTCCCATGTTTTTCTTTGCAGCCCATCTTAGACACAGCATTAGCCACCTTTGATTACCTATTTAATTTCTTACATATGATTCTCACTTGCCTCTGATGTTTGAGGTCCTAATTCACAAATGCTACTTTTGCAATGCTGTGCTGATGGAGATGCCATCATTTAAATGAAGTGTGAAATTGAAGCTCTTGGATATGCATATTTGAAAAAGAGCAGGTCTATTTCCCTGATGTTTAACCTTCAGCAACATCATGGCAACAGAACTAATCCATAGCTGATGGATAGTTGCAGAAATTGCGTAGCACATTTCTAAATGATAATGGTTGTCTACAGTTGTATGTGTAGTGCCGTGAAATTGTAAAATTATGTTTAATTATAAGTCTTTGTGATATTGTCAATGATTAGGGTAGATTTTGGTGTCCCGTGATACCACATTTACATTGGTAAAGAATTTTTAAAAATTGGGAAGTATGTTCCATATGATATTAGGGTTAGCCAAATGCCACTTGAAGACTATCAAGCATTTTGGGTAATTTATAAAAGATCCTAAATATACAAGTCCTTACGACAAGTTTTAAATAACAGGTATATGTAAACAAGAAGATGATCCCAATTGTTTATTCCTGAGCTAATTGAATTATTTTGTTTATCCATTTTCAGATGGGATTCACAGCGTGACAGCACAGTGTGTGCTGAGAGTAATTGTCATTACAGAGGAAATGTTGATCAACAGTATTACAGTGCGCCTAGAAAACATGTCTCAGGAACGCTTTCTGTCTCCATCATTGAACCGCTTTGTGGAGGGTCTGGCAGCAGTCTTGTCTGCCCCCCAGGAGGACATCTTTGTTTTCAACATACAAAATGACACAGATGTCAGCGGGAGCATTCTGAATGTCAGTTTTTCTGCTCTGGTTCCTGGTGGAAGCCAGAGCCAGTTCTTCTCCTCAGAGGAGCTTCAAGAACAGCTATATATGAGTCGGATGCAGCTGACTTCAGTCTCTATGCTGGAGGTGCTCCCTTTTGATGACAATGTCTGCCTGCGGGAACCCTGTGAAAACTACATGAAATGCATCTCGGTGCTGAAGTTTGACAGCTCCTCTACATTCATTGCTTCAGGCTCCATGCTTTTCCGGTCCATCCACCCCATCACTGGGCTTCGCTGCCGTTGTCCACCTGGATTTACTGGAGATTACTGTGAGACAGAGATCAACCTTTGTTACTCAAATCCCTGCCAGAATTCTGGAGTATGTAGTCGCAGAGAGGGTGGTTACACATGCATTTGTGGAGAAGAGTTCACAGGTTAGTAAAAACAGAATTATTTTGCACCACAGTGAAGTAATCTTGTCTTTGTTTTAACACCAATTTATAAAAAATATGGTTGTATAAATTTAATCTGTGCAATCTTCCTAAAACACACATTTCATTCAAAGAAATGGCTAGATGAATGACAGCTGCTATGCACCACCGTAAAAGAACCAAAACCTAATGGAATTGCCAGACACGGCATTATTTCAAATGCCTCGTTTCTTTCCAGCTATCCAGTTGGTTTCAAGATGCGGTCAAGCCAGCCAGTCATCCTTTCCTTAAAAATGACCAGGAGCAGTTGCTCACCAAATCCTCAGCATAATCACTGGGCGCCCAGTGAAGGTTATGTCGTACATCCAGTGATGGAGTATGTGAATAGTATCAATAATGTTAATATCATGTTAAAAATCCACGGTGATCAGTATGAGTCAGGCTTCAACTTCTGGCATTTGGAGATCTGTGATGTGCAATAGGCATTACACCATAAAGCAATGATTGGAAAAGGATTAGAATTAAGGTTTCAACTTACACCTATGTAAAACTCAATATTAATTGTTAAAGCATCATCTTTAAGACCTTGTGGCTTTAAGGCCATCTTAGTTCACTATCTTGAGCTTAAAATATGACATCAAAATCTTTTAACTTACTCTGGGACTTTTCCTTCCCTCCTCCATCGGTATCCATAATGCGCTGAGTACTATGTCTGAAGAATGTTATGACCCGTGATATTTTGATATTTAATAAAACCATCATCAACCACTACCCCATAGTTCTAATTTTATACTATAGTTTGGATTCATTTCTTTCTGCTGAAAAAGACCTCTCGGTCACATCTTCATTGTTTAAAAGGGCCTACATTTTGAGTGTGTTGAAAATTTGGAGATCTGTGATGTGCAATAGGCATTACACCATAAAGCAATGCTTCTTCTCAACAAGTATTGATGCTTATTTGTACTATGATCAGCATTTAATTTTGGCCACATTTGCTTCCTGATGAGGCTTTAATGATGTCCAGTGTAGGCTCTCCGTTAATTTAGTTTCAGTCCTTCTGCAGTAAAAAATGCACAAGCTCACGTCTACAAACTTTTACATTATTTCAGTTTTATTCCTGCAAGAAATGTCACCGTCCAACATTTTTGATGCTTTGGATTTTTAATTATTTTGAAAACTCAATTTTTGGCAGTGGATGTTAGGTCCATCCAATCATTTTTTCCAGAGTTAAATAACTGCAATAACATTTATAGTTACATTTATTGACCGTCTGCATTGCAGATCCCTGCAGACTGTCTGAGATTAATTTCTTTGCTTAATGCGTGCAAAGGAAACAAACCACCTCTGGCTTATTTTGAACTTGCCCACTGCAGCCCCACTCCTTTAATATGGGCCAAAAGGTCCATTATAGATTGGATCTGGATTACCCGTGTTTCATAATGAGCCCTCAAGAGAAATAAATAATTCCACTTCCACCTTATCCATTTCTTGATTAAGTTCTTAGTGCAAAGCCAGGTTGAGTTCATGTATTGGAAGTGGGGGGGTTAGAGCTTACTGCAGCCCTATTAATTTCAGTTATCAAATGAAGCTTAGCACAGGAGTTACAAGGTCGCTAATTAGGCGTTTCTCAGTTCAAACACAAACTAAAGAATTCTGCACTCAAGATGGAAATGATTTTTGGACATTTTTTACTCCTTTTTAAAATTAAAATAAAACATTTCTGCCTCTGTAAACTCTGTGCCATGTTTCTCAATGAAATATTATGGTCATTTGCTGCCATTTTCTTACTGAAGAATTGAGTAACAATTTATTTGAAAACAATTTATTATTGCTATTTAGGGTACAGTGACAGATAGTTATTTGTTTTGTAATTCTTGCTCTGCAATAATCATAAGTTGAATGTAGTAAATGAACTTTTTTTTTGTTAAATTAAGCTATCTGGATAGAATACATGTGGAGAATTGAGCTTAATGTAGATAAATGTATGTTGATAAAGGAAATCAGCAGCCGTGCACTTGCTAAAGTGGCCCCAATTTGAAATGGTGTCTGTTTGTTATAGGATGACTCTTCAGATGCTAGAAGACTGTTGCATGTCACAACACTGACATCAGCAGAGATAATCTGTAAAGTAGAATCCTTAAAGCATTGGGCGTCATATAGAGCAAAAGCTAATCAAAATGAAAACTCCCCATTGAATCCGTTGGTCGTGGAAATTGTCCTAGAAATTTAGAAACCATAAGCTGACATTCAAAAGTCATGTGGGTACACACGATAGACCAGAATACTGGCAACAGACAGGTAAAATCTACTGGCTACCGTGCATACCAGTAACCAGTGCTCTCAGGAAAGGACTGCAGGAGGAACTCTGATCAACTTAGTTATTGGTTGGCTGACCAACAGTTCTCAAGGCCTCTGTTATCGTCGAACATGATTAAATGTTTGCATTTACCAACACTTTTCTTTAATGCTCTATTATAATCTCTCAATAAGGAGATGTTATCTTATTTAAGTTTGGTTACTGTGTAATACTTCACATCCTTTAAGCATTTCCAATCTCATTATATAATATCCTGATCTGTCTCCCTGCTAAAGACTGGATGAAAGTAATAATTTAAAATTAATGCCGTGTTTTTATTTTATTCAATCTTTAGTGGGCCAATTTCCATCATTACTTTTGCATTTTATTTTGTTTGTTAAATTAATTTCAGCATTCCTCCTTGTTTTCCTACATTTTTCCTTCTCCCATCTCATCGTTTTTTTTGTTATCATCCTTTCTTCTGTTTTCCGTGTAGTCTAAATGCTCGGTAAGTGCCTCTTAACCAAACATTTTCCCATATGTCATTTTGTGTTGTCCCATTAGTGTTTATTTTTTTCTTGTTTTAATGTAATGTCTTTTTTCTGGACTCTTTTATGTCATTTTAAACGTTTCCCATGGGTGCTGTACATCGTTATTTGCCAATATCATTACCCCTTTGCTTTACAAGATTTTGTTTTCAGCTCCCCAAAATTGCCTTTTATTTCGGTTTTCATCATTCTAATTCCTTCTCAAATATTGTCTTGTGCATTTTATTATGATGGCTATTGCTTTGATGCTATCTTGCTTTCACTTCCCCATTAATCCAGCTACTTCCTTTCCCAATACTGTATCCTGTTGGGAGCAGTCTCCATTCTCATAATAGTTCTTCAAAAATGGTATCTTTCCATGATTTCAAAAACACTGAACAAATTTTAAAAAATCCAGTTATTTTGACACTCAGCCTCTGAACTCTTGGTGGCATCCTCAAAAGGAGCTTTTCACTTTTCCAGGCGGTGTAGCTAGTGAAATGAACCAAAACAATTGGATATTTCCCTCTCGAAATTCCTCTCCAGCCACCTTAAATGGCCTATCCTTTGACAATGGCAGCACACATTACGATAAGACACATTATGACTGCAATATGCGACACAAAATTGCTGCTATTTTGTCTAATTTTGGTGTCTCATATCATTTGTACATTTCTAGTCTCTTCTCCCCACACCCTATATCATATTTAGGCAACCTTCTAAGCCATAATATCATGCTCTGTCTTTTGTCTATGTATTCTGTCATCTTTTTCCTTGTCTTCATAGGAGAAATATGCATCATACTTGTTGGACTACAGCAATATCTGTGGAATTTCCTTCTCAACCTATTGAACCTTTGCTCGTTGATATGCAAACCTTTACATTTGTGAATTCTGTTCAGTATCTAACTGTGTTTGGGATGTAACTTTCCAGTAATTCTTCCTCCCTTAATTTAAGTGTGTCTCAATTAGCAGTCTAGTTCACTGACTGTGAGCCAGATTTACTTATGGCTGAGGCATTTCCTGGATAAAGTCAGCCTGTCCCACTGTACGAGGTAATTCAAGAGTTCTCCCGAGTTTCCCCTGATTCGAACACGGAGAATTACGGTAATAGCCGTTCGTAGGTACTCGGGGCTCTCGTGGACATTATTCAACATATTGAAAAAACTTCACGAGCTTACCGCGTTTCCCGAGTACCTGCCATTTGCGTTACGAGTTGCTAAGAGACGTCCCGAGCTCCGACGTTCCCGCTACGTACATTCTACGTACTTACCACAAGTTTGATTTATTTTTTTTACTCGGGAGAGCTCTTGGGTAAACTCGTATAGTGGGACAGGCCCTTAAGGGTTCTAAATTGGGGAAAGGCTATTTGTTTCTAGTCTGAGAAGTGATTTAGTAGAAATTGAGAGGAAATAATTATTTGAGGGTAAATCAATTTCGGAGCAATGTTGTACTGTTGTTTCGAAAGGGAAGAAAGGATGAACAAAGTAATTAATTATCAATTTATTTAATTGGTAATAGGCAAATTATTAGAACCCATTTTAAGGGTCATAAGACTATAAGACATTGAAAAAAATTCAGGGACAATCAGTAATGATTTGTTATGAATTGTAGTGTGAATAATTTGAATGTTTTTTTTGATGAGGCAATAAGGAAAGTTGAACTGGAAAATATGTTTGTTACACAGTAAAACTATAATCTGACCCTTTCGGATTTTGGACTTTCTTTTTTGATGTTAAACACAAGTATAATAAACTGCAGTGAATCCAGTGAATTTAAAGGGAATGTGGAAAATGAGATTTAGGTGAGTTTATAAGGAATGCAGGAAATGGGAGCATATTTACAAAGGTATTGAATTATGTGCATTTCTGAATAATTCAGTACCGGTTTATTGGAGATTTAATGTTGTTCTGACAACAGCTTCCAAACCCATTGCCTGCAGCACCATGGAGGACTGGGATACCAAGCACATGGGAACATCACTTACTACAGGTTCCTTTGCAAATAACATACAATTGGTCTTGGAAAAGCATTACTGTTCCTTCATTGTCACTGGGTCTAAATCTTGGAACTTCCTATCAACTGGCACTGTGGGTGCATCTTCAAGAACTGTGGCCTCTCAAGGGTAATTAGTGATAAGCAATAATTGTTGGCTTTGAATAGATTGAATAAATGACAAATAATAACACACCCACAGATGGGAGGCAGTTTTTATAAAATGCACATGGGTTCTAAGGGAGACTGACAAATTGAATCCAAAATTGGTTCTGTGGTAGGAAGATATCAATGATTTAGTCCACTGGGTGGGAAATTGTTAAATTTAATTGAAGGTATTTGGGGAAGTGCAATAAGGCTAGAGGATGTATAATAAATGGGAGATATTGAGTGGTGTGGGGGATTATAGGGACCTTGAAATGTATGTCCACTCTTAAGCAAATAGGACAGGCCAAAAGTGGAATAAAAAGGCACATCAGATTAGTAAACTATGCTGGAATTGTGTACAATACTAATTAGAATATAGTTCGAGTACTGTGTAGAGTTCTAGTTGGTACTACAGGAGAGATCAGTAGGAAAGACCTTTTTTCTCAACTGATGGGATCACAAAGTAAACGCCATAGATTTAAAGTAATGGCATAAAGTGACGATTAGGGTAATTCTTTGATCCTAATAAGATGCATCTTAGGCTGCTGTGGGTGATAAGGGAGAAGTTTACTGGGGCTCTAAGAGAGATTTTTAAATCTTCACTGACCACTGAATGTGGTATCTTTTATTCAGAAAGGACAGCATGGGTAAGACAGGAAATTGCAAGTCATGTAATTATAGACCTTCCTCTGATGTATCATATTAGAAAGCTGTCCTTGTAATAAAATCATGAAATTGCAAATTACATTTCATTTCAGAGTGAAAAGAGAGTTCATAATGACAGTAATGGCTGCTAAAATGGAGTAAATAGCTTCTGAAAGAAGTGAGCATGAGAGGGCCAATGGCCTTTACTCATTCTCTGCTGCTCATGCTGCCAGTGAATTACTTGTGCAGAATTGTTGAGGTTTTTTTTGTGTATGAATGGTCAAAATGGAAGCGACCGACAATTCTAACAATCCTTCTGATTCTATGAGAGTAAATCATTAATAGCCACCTGGGCATCAAGTAGGAACAGATAGATTGTTATTGAGTCTTCAGTTATTTTCCAGTGAGAATTAATATCTGAATGACAGCTTGTGTAAAAGTACAGTTACACCACAGATTTTCCCATTGCGGTAGAAATAAGGGGTAGCAACAAATCTTATAACTACTTAAACTGCTAGACCTATTGGGATAAATCATTATTTTTTAAATCAAATCTCTTAAAATGCACTTCTAAATTTGACAGTTACTGGATTTGTTATTCGTTTTTAACTAAGAGTCAACATTTACTAATGTTGCTCTACCTCTTATCAAAGGCGGCACTATGGTGCAGCGGTAGAGTTACTGCCTTACAGTGACAGACCCAGTTTCAATCCTGTCTGTATGGAGTTTGTACGTTCTCCCTGTGACTGTGTGGGTTTTCTCTGGGTGTTCCGGTTTCATCCCACACTCCAAAAATGTACATGTTTGTGGTAATCAGTGGTTGGAGCGGATTCGGTGGGCCGAAAGGCCTGTTTCTGTGCTTGGTCTCTAAAGTAAAGTCTAAAGGTACCACTGAGGAGATAACCTCTCAAAGTTTTCCAAAACCATGTCAAGCATTTCATTGAGCCACTGACTGCCAGCAGTTCTATAGGATACAAGCGTGCAAGCTTAGCCAAATGTGGAAGTATGAAGAAGGCTGGAGGATACATCCTACCACTACATTGAGCATTACAATACGTGACCAACCACTCACATTGAGCATTGTGATGATGCTGAGGAGATGGGATGGCTGTACAGCATTGATCCCACTATTAAAGACACAATTTGATTTATTTCACTTCAATGTTTTTAAATATTTATTTGTATTTTAGAGTGTTTCCAAGGTTATTTTTTCTAAGTTATTTAAATTGATTTACACAGTTTTCAATAGTACTATTTAAAAATAGTTGAAAAGGTTTTGAAAATGGTAAGCTCCATGAAAGCTAGCAGGACTCTACAGGATCGAAACTCGACTCCACGGCTTGGATCTGTCTCATGGGATGCATCACGAATTTGCGTATCATCGTTGCGCAGGGGCCATGCTAATCTTCTCTGTATCGTTCCAATTTTAGTATATGTGCTGCCGACGTACAGAAAGCTGCTTCATCTGGCCCGCTGCTTTCAGAAATAGTCAGCCAGTGTAACACTACAGGGGACAAGTTGGGCAGTGAGTTGGGTCCAGTGTGATCTGGTCTCTCATAGTCATTAAACTACAACTTTCCCAAACAGAGGCAGCACCTAAAAGAGCTGTTGCAATGCAGTTCCAGGGACCCAAGGTTTAACCCTGTTCTCAAATGCTTTATATGAGGAGTTTGCACGTTCGTGGGATTCTTTCAAATGGTTCAGTTTCTTTCTTCGTGCCAAAGACGTAGCTTTTTAAAATACATTTCTGGTTGGCAGGTGATAGAATAATTGGAAGTGGAGAGAAAAGGTAACAGGGGAGCACAATACTATTATTTCAGTGTATTTAAGTCTGGTTTAAAGTCAAATATCATTCAGTATTGCAGCCAAATCATGTTAATTTATTTGAATGTTGTCTCACATCAAATGATCAACCGCTCATTAGCACAACAATGATTCAATTCACAATGAATGTCATTAACTGAATTTGTATGGAACAGTAATGTTTATCAATGTACTGAAAAGATACTGGTTCCGAGACACACTGTGGAGAAGCATTTGTCTTCCATTCATAAGATGGCAATAAGTGTTTTCACGTTTTGGCTTTGTTTCTTTAAGTATGATTGTGTCATTGATTAATAGGCAGTCTGCTTCTTCTTGCATTTGAGGCAGCAGAAGTCTGCAGTAGGGTGATGCCATCCGGTTCGACATCCGTAGGTGCCCACCCTAAAAAGGGCACATGCTCCGGGTTGGCGCCAAGCTGTGGCGCTGCTGCTGTCTCTGTTTGTTGGCGTTTGCCTGACTGAGGTCAGTTGACAGGGCTCACCACGGGGAGGTCAACAACAAGAGCCCCAATAGGCAGTGACATGTCTCTTATTTCTGATGCAAATAATTATTTATCAGTTCAGGTTTATTTTATTGTAGTTATATTGAAATGTAAATGCGATGCAGTTTGTGCCTCCTATTCACTCTTTTTGAGTGTGCAGTAGGTGCAGTTAAATTGCATACGTCGACATTGAACTATTCTGCTCAGCGTCATTGCAGTTGTACCTATTTGCAAACCATGCACAGAAAATAAAAGTAGTTGGATCCATTTGCATTCAATAGGCGCAAAGACATTTGTAACATGACTTTGCACCTAACATTTCCCTGAATCATATCAGGACTTTTAGCTTTTGTGTTAAAGGGCCTGTCCCACTAACGCGACTTGTCAACAAACTGTCTGCAACCTTCAAGCTCGTAGGCACTCGCCTGAAAACCCCCCAGCTGAATCGACCGTCAGCGCTGCACACACACACGCACGCACGCACGCACGCACGCACGCACGCACGCACGCACACACGCACACACGCACACACACACACACACACACACACACACACACACATCGCAAAGGGGGGGCAGGGATAGCGGGGGAGCGCTGTCTGAATTCACACGGTGCAAAGCCAAGGTGATACCCGTGATGAACAGGAAGGTTAAAGACGGCTGTCACAGTGTACGGTAAGTCTTTTAAAAGAGCGGGGAGAAGGGGGGGGGGGGGGAGAAGGAGTGGAGACACTTTTAAGAAGCCAGACAACTTTTAATAAGCCAGAGATACACAGGTGTGACGTTTAGCGGGCATTTAACATTACCGGTCGGTTTCATAGGTTATGAAAACCCGTGCTTACGTTTCTTTTCCCCAATGAGCCAATTAAAATGCCTGGTTAGCAAAGGAAATTACCGACGGCTACCTCAACTACCTACAACGACATGACGACCCCACTACCACTGCACTACGAGTTCAAAAGTATCGATTTTCTCCATGCCGATCAAGTTTTGCTCGCAGAAAATGTTTCAACATGTTGAAAATTTTTCCACGACCAAACTGAGGCCACTATGCAGGAACTCCTCTCAACCATGAAGTAGACCTACCAGAGACCACCTACGACCGTGCTGTGAGCTTGTCGTGAGCGCAGACTCTCCTAAACTCGCCATTAAGGTTGCCATAGTGGGACAGGCCCTTAATGTTAGTATTTCTTCCATCAGTGGTTCACAATGTTTCCAAATGCTGAGATCCTTGAGTAAGTGACTGATAATATGATCTGGCAAATGGTGCTATGTTACATGTTTGGATTAGGTAATTGTAAATGCAATTTCAAAAATGTATAGTTTTTATTACAAAATAACATTGTTAATCTTGCAGATTGAGTATGTAATCTGTAAATGAATAACAATGTCAGTGCACGAGCAACCAATCTTATGAACACAATGATTCAATTCATAATAAATATAATTGAGGAGAAAGGCAAAAATAAGCATTTAAATGGTGGAATAGCATATAGTGAGGCAGGGTGCAAATTCATAGATCATTAAAAGTAGCAATCAAGTTAACAAGAATTTATAAAGAATGCAAAAACCACTGGGATTCATTTATGAAGAAACAGAATTGAAATATGATATGTTGAACCACAGTTGTTCATCATACTTGTTATATGTGTATAATTCTGGTCTCCTCACAAAAGCATAAATGAAGCTGTGAATAAAAGGTTTGGAAATAGAAATAGGGGTAAATCCATGAGCAAAATTAAAATGGAGACCATAAATATAAAGCATTTACTAATAAATTCATTGAAGAATTAATGGGAAAATAATTTCTTTCTTTCTTATTGTACCATATTTAAGGTAAATAAGGTAATTTTAAGGGGAAGCTAAATATATACATAAGGGAGAAAAGAATTGAAAGTTATGTTGATAAGGTTGGATGAACTAGATTGGGAAGAGCCCTGTGAAATAGACCAAAACACCAAAATAGTTCAAAAGTAAAACAAATGCTAGAAAAGCCTGAAATGTTATGTAATTCCAGATCAGGTGCCAATATAATGATTCCGCAAACAATTGATGATAGTCTAGGCATTTTGTGCAGCTATGCATTGAAATAATTAACTTCATGAGCACTCCTCTTTGAATCCTTTGGTACATACCTTGTTTATTTTAATATAAGATAAACAAAAAATGCTGAAAACATTCAGCAGGTCAGAGGTGGAAAAAGAAACTTGACATTACCAGCTGAAAATCAATGAAGGGTTTAGACTTCCAGTGCCCTAAGTTTTTGATTTTCATCTCTTGTAATGTAATGTTGATTCATCAGTTGCTTTATCAGGCAATGCTTCTGAAGGCCGGCAAGCAGGGAAGAGTTGAAATAGGAGTGGGAATAGGCCAAACATTTCTTAGCATCTGCTCTGCTGTTCAATAATGTCAAGCTCGTTAGAACTCATTTTAATCGATTGCACCTCACTACCTGATCCCCATAACCTTCGTATCTCAGTGTTAAATCTACTTAATAACTTGGCATCCACAGCTCTTTAGAGATTTGCAAAGTTCACACCTATTCATGAGAAAAACAATTCCTTCTCATCTCATCTCAGATGGCTGACCCCTCATCCTGACGCTTGAGCTCTCCCACCAGATGATAAATCTGTGCAACCTGATGTGCATCAGAATCTTTTATGTTTCAATAAGATTACCCTTTATTCCTCTGAATTCCGGAGAGTATATGCCTATTCTGTCTAATATATTATGGGGAGAACCTCATCATCCCAGGCCTCAATCTAGTGAATCTTCTTCAGACTGGGCTGTTTCTTAAGGCAAATATAATCTTCTTTGAATAAATAGACCAAACCTGCAGTAATGGTCTTGATATTCTGCCATGAATAAAGGAGTGTCAAGTAAAGGTGAGGTCCGATCCAGGGTCAGGCAGAGTACCAGTACTCAAGCGGTTGTTTGAGGATTTGAGTGGGAGCAGACAAAGAACAGTATTGCTCAACCAACAGAACATATCGCTGCCAAGTTTAACTATTTTTGACACGCATCACCAAGGTTTTGAAGCGACTTAAATGAAAGTTTGTGGAAAAGTTTGCCTGTTACTTGATTTATGCATTTGTTCTTCACTTCTCTTTGAATGTCAAGCTGTGTGGCTGTCAGGAATCCCCCTCCAATTTTTGAGAGAATTGGTGCAATACGCATTTTCAGTCTTTTGCGAAGCCAAAAATGTGGTTGCTGGTCAATTTTTGGCTTGCACATTGTAATTAGACACAAACACGTGTAGCTGTCGTCATCCTTCCATTTTGCTCTGACATTTATTAATTTATTTACTCCTTCTGATTCTTCTCACTATTACCAATTTCTAATCTGCAATGATTGTTTGTCAAAGTTACAGAGACCCAAAATATATTGTTGAAACTGAAAAACCCTACACAGACAGAATTTATTTTGTACATCGAATAGCAACCAAACTTCAGTTGTGAGATACAGGCAATTGAGATGTTGGCAGTAAACCAAGCCAAATGAACCCTAATGAATGTGGAAAGCATTGCCCTCTGAGCATAGTTAACAACTCAGCAATGGACAATATATGTGTACTCCATCAGTTTCTATTCATACTCTGATTCATGCTTTTGTACATCGTTTCAAGATTAAAGCATGAATAAAGGGGCTGTCCCACTGCGGCGACCTAATTGGCGAGTTTAGAAGAGTTTGCCCTCGACGCATACTCGCAGCATGGCCAACACGAGGTCCTAGGAGGTCTTTGTAACTCTCCTTCATGCTCGAGAGTAGTCCCGCGTACTCGAGGCCTCAGCTAGGTCGCGGCATATTTTTCAACATGTTGAAAAATGCCCACGAGTAAAAAAAGGTCGCCATGGAAAACGATATTTTTTTTACTCATGGGTTTAGTCGAAGTAGGTCGTAGTAGGTCGGCATGTTGTTCGTAAGTAATCGAGGATAGTTAAAGGTAATCGGAGGTAGTTGAAGGTAGTCGTAGATAGTCTTCAACATAGTCGAAGGGAGGTCGAAGGAGATCGAAGGAGGTTGTCTTCACTCTCCACTATTCGGTGTCCTTTAAACTCACCAATTAGGTCGCTGCAGTGGGACAGCCCCTTAAGAGTTGAGAAAAACGTTATTTTTAATGATTTATTTTGTTACATTAATCATGTTGTAGGAAAGGTTAGTTCACGGCATGTTTCATTCCCAACTGTTATGGAGATATTGTCCATTTTATTCAGCAATTTTACTGGTGATGAGGAATATGCCATTTTCTCAGCTTTGAGGTATAGGGTCTGTTTAGATCAAAGCAGGTTTCTTCAATGTCAAAATTAACTAAATTTCAATGATGACCACTTGGTGCATGTGTAATTTTGTTCCACACTCCCCCCCTCATCAAACATGTAGCGTATACAAATTACCACCCCTCCCCCACAACTCCTCACAGCAAGTACTCTTTGAGACCTATCAAATGAGACTGCCACTGAATGCACTATGCACTGGATTGAAGTCTATACCCAAATTAAAATGGAAATAGGCAAATATTCTGTGCACACAGTATTAGCTGTTCTGTAGCAGTCTCTTGGTTTTTCTGTCAGTTTGCTTGCTTTCTCACTGTGTATTGGAATTGTATGAGTTATTGTTTACAAAGTAACTGTAATACATTGTATTTGTGAATGCATTGCACATGCATTTACAATGAACAATAAAATCTGAGAAAAACATCCTGCTCTATGATGCTGATCACCAGCTGGAGGGATCGATATTGGTAAAGTGCAGTGAGCTTAATGCCATCTCAGTTGGTTGCTTGCTCTACAGCTGTGCCTCTTCTATTATTTAGACGCCAACTCCAGGACTTCTATTGACAATCGCCTATTGCAGTTTATTAGAAAGGGGCATCTTTTTGGGAATCGCAGTGTGGTTTGATGCTCATTGTGTTTAGTGTTCAGGTTTGTACATTTAATAAGTTAGCTGAATAAAGGCTTGACTCTGCTCTAAAGGTTTTTTTTTTGCAACAATCCCAAGTTTGTACTCTGTCGTATTTATGTTTTCAAGCCTGACTATCGGCATCCTATTTTTGTTTCATGACATACTCTTTATCGCATTTTGTCTGGGTAATTTTCCCTAGAGGGAGTTATCTCCTTAATTATGCAAGGCATGGATCTAAATTACTGGCACAAGATGCCACCCGGTCCCTTGTGCCCAATCTGCCATTTAATGAGAACATGGCTGATCTGATTGTATACTCCACATTCCCACCTCCACCTCATAACCTGTCACCCCTTGCTTATCAAGAATTTATCTCCCTCTGCCTTAAAAACATTCAAAGTCTCAGCTTTCTCCGCCCTTTGAAGCTGAGAGTTCCAAAGACTCACACCCCACTAAAATGTTATCTTGTTGCTGCCATAAATAGGATGAACGCTTTTTTAAAATATGGTGACTCTTTGTCTGGATTCTCCAACAAAGAGAAACCTTTTCGCATCTACCTTTTTGCGTCCGCCTTGCTTCGACTTGTTAAATCCAAAGCATGGTGCTGGCTGTTTCCTTCCAACACGCAGCACCAATTGAGCATTTTTGTTTAAATCTCCTCTAAAGGGCTAATCTTCCACTGAGATGTGCCTGGTCTGGCCAGCAGAGAAGCTCATATTCCTGTCCAGGTACAACATCCTGTTGAAATGGCAAACTGCATGTTAAGCCTTTTTTTTAAACAAGAGAATTTTAAGGCAAAAGTAGGAATGGCTTGCTCCAAATTTATAGGGCTGCGATGATCCAACAGTTTGTATATTACACATTGGTCTCTCTCCCTATTGAAGTACAGTGTTCCAAAAAAAAGAAGAAAAATCAGTTATTGGTAAAGGGTAAGTAGAGCTTTTTTTATTGATCTGGTTGTCAGTTTAAATATTTTAAATTGTTTTTAAGTGCATCTGTTCTTATCGTTTTTAAAATATAATCCAAGTGATTTTGTGTAATTATGAATGTCAAAAGATATTCACCAATGTTCCATACAAGTGACAGCTTTGTCAGCTGGTAAGGCAGAGTGTTGGCCTCGCTGGTTGTCAAAGCCATTCTGTGAGTGTGACCGACTGTGTGCTATGAGCCAGCAGCAAAGCTTGGAATGCACATGTCGTGCTGGGAGCTGGGCTCCCAGTGGATCAGTGCTTTTGGGACTATGCTGGAAGAAACTATATATATTCAGTTTATGGGTTCCCAGCCTCCCTCGCTTGCCACCTCTCATTCCCTTAACTCTTCCCCCTTTCCTCCAACTCTCTGTGCTTTGTGCCCTATCTTCAGTCTTCACATCCTCTTTTTCTCTGGGCACACTTGCCCATGCTCTCATGGACACACTTGTTTCTGGCCACTCTCTATTTGCACACCCGGCCAATTTTGCACTGTCAATCTGCACATACTCCAACCCTCAATTTGCATTTGGGGTTGAAGGGAGCTCTGGGCTTGTGGCCTTTGCAATGAAGATTACTGGCATGGATCATACTTCGATGGAAAACATGATGACATTCCATTCACTGATGAAGCATTAAATCATTGGTACTTCTGTCTCTTGAATACATTTTTACGTCTAAATTCTGTGTTTGTGATCTGGAGAATATTAAAGGACCTAAGTGAATTGTCTGTAGACATGTTAAAGTTGCTTTTAACAAGGCAAATAGCAGAGATATCCTTCACTGAAGCATTCTTTAAGGCAGTCAATTCTGAACAAACAACAGTGGTGGACAGCAATGCATCAAAAGTCATACCAGTTATTTAACTCTGATCTCATATCTGTATACATTACTTGTTTTTTGCCTGGAGATCTGGTAAAGATGGCTTTTTGCCCTTGGAAACAGTGTGAAAACCAAATGAGTTTGTCATAGAAATAATTTTATGTCGTGGAAATTAGCTATCTACTAATTGATATGCCAGTGTTATAACAGTGACTCTGCTTGGAAAAATAATTAATTAACTATGAAGTGTTTTGGAATATTGGAAGGCTTTGATAATGCACCGTTAAAACAGGTTCAATTTTTCAATGTAATCCAATGATTTGGTAAAGATTTGCAATGTAACTGAATTGACAAATGTTAGTCAATTTTATTCTAGTGATAATTTTAGGTGAAATTGAAATAAACGAATGCTTATTCTTCCTTCCCCCGCCAAAAAAAGACATTCCCATAATGCTGCTGTGTTAAATCTCATTTATTAACTTTCAATAAAGATCCCTAACATTGACTGTATTTGCATTTGACAGCACAATTTCTGAGACAGCTGGAGAATACTGTCTATCACAATCTTATCAAA
Organism: Malacoraja senta; assembly: GCA_038087875.1. Taxonomy (NCBI): domain Eukaryota; kingdom Metazoa; phylum Chordata; class Chondrichthyes; order Rajiformes; family Rajidae; genus Malacoraja; species Malacoraja senta. Next base: position 53,042,788 of record CM075980.1, read on the forward strand.
TCCTCAACAGACATGAATTAGCTCCAGTCGTTATTCATGAAGAAGTCCATGGTTCTAGACAGTTGATGGGTTAACAGACGAAATGTGACTATTACAAAGATAGAGCTTTGTTTTGAAATATTAAAGATTTTTAAACTTTGTAATTGTACATTAGAGATGAGGCTGGCAGGAAGGAACCCGGAGCATTTGGAAAACAGTATCTTTGGTATTCAGTGGAAAGTGTGTGTACAACATTGTTTCCCTATGAATAATACATTCCTAGTTCATCCCCTGCAGTGATGGCTCCAGAGAATAAATTAATATCTGTATCAAAGAGAAGCCAATTCAGATTTTAATGAAGAGGAAACCCCTAAATTCCTTTGGGAGGAAGAGAGAAAAAGGGAAAACTGAGCAAAGCATATTAGAAGCATATTAATCTCAGGTGGAGATAAAATACTTTTATGGGGTTGCGAGAGCCACCGGCATCGCCCTTGGTGGTATAATATCCTGAATATATCTTTGTAATAAAGTTTCATGCTTGAAAAACTTGAAAGCCAGATGGTATTTGGTTCTGTGTTTCGATCTTTATTAATGAACAGAAGAAAACTAGTCCAAGGAAATCATCTGAGAGAATTTAAATTTAAACACAGCACAAATTTAAACTACTGCATTACCTTGTCTACTTTCACTGTTACCCCCACAAAAAATCCAATTGGATTTGCCAAGAAAAAAATGTCCTTTTGAAATCTACACTATCTATTCATTATTTATTTTTTTCATCTCTCGTTGCTTTTCCAGTCTCGATCCTACAATAGGATTCTACTCTATTTCCTGACACGGATTAGAAATTGACTGGTCTATAATTCCCAGGACAAATTTTACTTCCCCTTCTTTGACAGATGTATTATGTTAGCTATCCATCAGGTTTCCAACACCACTGCCTTTTCTCATAATTTCTCAAATATGTGTCATAATATCTCTGCTTCTCTAGATGTTTCTCAAAAATGTCAATACCATCCATCTGAGCTGGCATTTGTGTTTGACATGGTTATGTAATGCATCTACTTTTTTATATATTAAATGCACGCATTTCTTTATTCATTTCACTATTCAAAGGCATGTCCACCTGTTTTACATCCCCATTAAATACTGAAGCAAAATAATAAGAGTTGTACAGCATGGAAACAGGCTCACTTCATCTATGCCGACCTTTATGCCTATCCATAATAATCCATCTTGCCTGCATTAATATCACACACCACTGTGACTTGCATTTTCAAGTACTAAATGCCTCTGAAATGTTATTACTGTTTTTGCCTGCACTACCTAATCTGGCAGCTCGTTCCTGATACCAACTACCGGTACTCTTTGTGTGAAAAATTTATCCCGCAGATCCTTTTTAAATCTCCTATCTCTCACTATAAACCTATGTCTTGTAGTTTTAAACAACCCTACCACAGGAGATTTAATATTTACATCATCTCCCTCTTGTTATGTTTAAAATATTAATTTAAAGTAAGTATTTTTTATTTTTAAAAAATGTATTCCTTTTGCGTGGATTGTGACCTTTGCGTGGATCCTATACCTTCAGGTAGAAGGTACAGGAGCCTGAAGACTGCAATGACCAGGTTCAGGAATAGCTACTTCCCCACAGCCATCAGCCTATTAAACTTGGCTCGGACAAAACTTTGAACATTAATAGCCCATTATCTGTTTATTTGCACTTTATCAGTTTATTTATTCATGTGTGTATATATTTATATAATGGTATATGGACACACTGATCTGTTCTGTAGTCATTGCCTACTATGTTCTGGTGTGCTGAAGCAAAGCAAGAATTTCATTGTCCTATCAGGGACACATGACAATAAACTCTCTAGAATCTTGAATCTTGAATCTTGACACCTATGCTGTCATCAGACAACTCGGAGGATGATAATGGTCTTTGACATCATTGTCACTCCGAAACTCTAATAGTGTCATATGTAATTTATGTTCTCCTCTGAGATTGACGTTTCTACTAATAATAGCATTGGGTTCTACCTCTAAAGCACCACTGACATAATAATGGAGTTCCAAAGTTCTGCAGAGGAGTTTACCTAATCAAAAATTGGGGGATATGACCAAAACATGGATCAAAGAGTTAGATTTTAAACTACTCTTGACGGAAGCAGTTGTAGTGAACAACATAACAGGAAGGACATGACTGCAGAAGGAATTTAAAGCAAGTAAGAACATTTTAAAATGTCATCGTTGTTTAACTGGGAACCAGTGTAAAAGTGTACCTTGTTCCTTGAAATGAATCGTTTCATTTAAAATTCAAAGCCAACTATACTCTGGCCAGAAGTGGAAAAACAAAATAATAGCCTCATTCCTTACTCTGAACTATAATATATTTGTTGGATTCAGGCACGCTCCCTTTATAAATCACCTTGAGATTTGACTATTGTGCTGAATACTTTGAAGCTTAATATTACACCAGAACCTTATACTTGCACTTCCAACTGACAATTATTTCAAAACTGCACTCTAATATTAATAAAATGAAAATTGAGCTAACTGTAGTAGAAATAATCGCAGTGGAAATAATTGGTTGCAAGAAGTAGGTATGTTGTCATCTTAACAGAATAATAGCTACCTGAAACAGGCAAGTGTGTAACATAGAGACAACATACTCAAAAACAAATAACAATGTTCGAATGTATTTTATAAATCATTATAATGTTAAGGGTAACATCTCTCAACCTCAAATGATTTCTCGCAGATTGTGCCTGTTCAATCGGAGAATGTCTGTTTCCATGCTTCCAGGTACTCATAAAATTCCAGAACTGAATTTTTTCAATTTTATTATATCATCTGAACTAATTAAACTATGTGAACCCCCAAAAAGATTAATTGATACATGTTTGATTCCATATCTGTGTTAACTCGTGCGTTACGTCTATTCGAAAACTGCAGAAGAGGGCTCTGCACTCTGAGCTAAGCATCATATAAAAATAAGTCCAGTTTGGTATTTGTTGATTCTTGGGAGCAGGAATGGTGAACACAATTTCTGGTTTAGCTCTCCAAGTAATCCAAGGTGAGATAGCCAATTGAATTCAAAATTAGCTTGGAGGAAAGAGTCAAAGAGTAGTGGTGTAGGGTTGTCTTTCTGATTGGAGGTCTTTGACCAGCAGAGTGCTGCTGGGTCCACTTTTGTTCAGAGACGTTAAGGAATACAGTGCATAAACAGATGCTTCGGCCCACCGAGTCTGTACCGATCACCGATCACCCCGTGCACTAGCATTATCCTACACACCAGGATCAATTTACAATTCTACTGAAGCAAGAATTTCATTGTCCTATCTGGGACACATGACAATAAACTCTCTTGACTCTCTTGACTTGAACTGACTTGAATTAACCTACAAACCTGCACGTCTTTGGAGTGTGGGAAGAAATCGGAGCACCAAGAGAAAACCCAAGTGGTCACAGAGAGAACGTACAAACTCTGTACAGACAACACCGGTAGTCAGTATCAGTCATAATCCCGGGTTTCTGACGCTGTAAGGCAGCAATTCTACCACTGCGCCATTGTGCTACCCTAACTTCTCTCTACATAAATGATTTGGATGACACTGTAGTGAACATTGCTAGTACATTTGCAGATTACATCAAAATTAGTTGCAAAGTGGATAGTGACAGAGATTATCTAAGGTTACCAAAGGGTCTGACTCAGTTAGGAAGATGAGCCAAGTAATAGCAAATGGAATTTAACTCGGACAAGTGTGAGCTGCTGCATTTTGGCATTGTTTATTATTATCACGTGTACTAAGATACAGTGAAAATCTTTGCATCAAGTCGTAGTATATATGAGTATAATCAAGACATACACAAGTAAAACAGATAATGCAAAGAAAAATACAAGATGCAGAATATTGTGTTGCAGCATTATAAGCATTACAGGAAAAAGTCCAGTGCAATTATATATAGTTCCAGATCCGCAATGAGGTAGATTGAGAAATTCGGACTACAGCTTTAGCTTATGAGAAGACCATTCATTAGTCTGATAACAGCAGGAAAGAAGCTGTTTCAGAATCTGGTGATATGTGCTTTTAAGCAATTGTATCTTCTGCCCAACGGGAGTGGGGAGGTGTGGGAATGACCGGGATGAAAATGGTGCTTGATATGTTGGCTGTATTCTTGAGGCAGTGCGAAGGGTAGATGGGAGTGCTGCCTCCTAAATCCAGTAGTTTGGAGATGAGTTTGGTTTAGATTATGGTTTAGATTCGTTTTTTAGTTTAGAGATACAGCGTGGAAACATGCCCTTTGGCCTACCGAGTCCGCACTGACCAGCAATCCCCGCACATTAACACTATCCTACACACACTAGGGACAATTTTACACATACCAAGCCAATTAACCTACAAACCTGTACGTCTTTGGAGTGTGGGAGGAAACCGAAGATCTCGGAGAAAACCCATGCAGTCATGGGGAGAACGTACAAACTCATACAGCACCTGCGGTCGGGATCGAACCCGGGTCTCCGGCGCTGCAAGCACTGTAAGGCAGCAACTTTACTGCTGTGCCGCCCACGGTGTTGAAGGCAGGGCTATAAACTATAAATTTAGGTCTGATATTGGTAAACGTGTTATTCAGATGTTCCAGTGATGAGTGTAGGGCCAGGGATTTGGCATGTACTGTGGTCCAGCCGTGGCGATAGGCTAACTGCTGTGGACCAAGGCTGGATGGGAGGCTAGAATTAATGTGTGCCATGACCAGTCTCTTGAAGCACGTCATGATAATGGATGTCAGAACCACTGGACAGTAGTCATTAAAGGCATGCTACCTTGCTTTTTTTTGGCAGCAGGATGATAGTGGTCTTCTTAAAGCAGATGGGAACTGTAAAATGGAGTAGGGAGTGGTTAAAGATGAGTGATCCTGCCAGCTAGTCTGCGCAGGCCCTGAGTTTTCCGTGGGTTCGTTTTCTGGTAGGGCCGATCTGGGCAGGATTTGCACAGTAAATGATAGAGCCCTGGATGGTGTTGCAGATGTCTGGGAGTATGGTTCATTGAAAGTAGGCACACTTACCTTCATTGTGAAAAATATTGAGTGTAGAAGTCAGGATATCATGATGCAGTTGTACATTGATGAGACAAGTGCACAGTTGTACGGCTGCACAGTTCTAGTCGCCATTAAGTTGTCATTAAGTTGGAAAGGCTACAGAAAAGATACTCCATGATGTTACCTGGACTTGCCGAGCTTGAGTTATTGTGAGCGGCTACATAGGCTGGAGCTGACTTTTTTTGGAACTTAGGTTGATGGGCTATCAAATTGAAATATACAAAATCATGATGGGCATGGAAGAAGTGAACATTGAGGCTAGAGGACATGGGCTTCACGTAAGAGGGAAGAGATTTAAGAGGGACTTTAGGCAACCTTTTCATTCAGAGGGTAGTTCATATTTGGAATGATCTGCCAAAGGAAGCTATTGGAAGTTGATACAATTGTGAGTTTCAAAACATATTTGGACAGATGACAGGATAGGAAGGGTTTAGTGGATACTGCCAAGATGCAGGTGAAGGGTACGAGCCCAGAATGACAACTTGCTCGGCATGGACACGGTGGGCCGAAAGAACTGATCTCTTGCTGAATAGTTCCGCGATTCTCCATAGCTGAACATTCTACACCAAGGGTTCTGGCATGATTTAGGATATAATCAACCAGGGGACAATAGACTGCAACCAATCAAGAATTGGTGTCACAAGGTTGAAATGAGGAATCTGAGGCTACTCATTAAGAGTAAATGGAAATTAATAGATTTTTTGTTTTGGAATGAATTATGTGATATTACATTACAGAAAGAGTACATTGGCAAATTAAAACTTTACTAAACAAGTCGACACAGTAGAGACAACTAAAGTATTGTGGGGGACTTCTCCAAATTAATTATGCCAAGGTTTAATTAATTTGTTCCAATGATAGACCGTGCTCTTATATAAGGTCCAGCTGCTGCAGAATGGGTTCAGTAGCAACATCTATTTAAGAAGTGCAAATCACAAACTTGTAGCATTGCATTTCATCTTAACCAGTTTTATTCAGTTATTTTTTTGTTGATAATCTATACCCTTCCCATTCTTTTTAAAATGTTTTGAAGTACAATGCATTTGAGGTTATGAAGTTAATTGAGCAGTGTGACAATTGTATAAGTTAAGTGGTAGTCAGGTGGCACTCAGGAGCTAATAGTTTTAAAATTCTCAGCAGGATATACAATGACAAGTGGCTTTGCTTTTAAAGATTCAATTTACAATTCACTACTTGGAGTGTAATTATGATTTTTTTTTAGAATATTGAAACTATACAGCATATTAATATTCTGAAGCAGAAAATTACATACATTTGGGGAAAATTAGCAACGTTATGAGATACAAGGCTGTGGTTGAAATGGATTCTGAAGACTTAACCAACTGTGAAGCTGTGATATTTAATTTAATTTTTATTTTTCATATTTTCATATGGCATTGAAGATTATATTCGACTCATCAAGCCTTTGCTGACTCTCAGAGCAAACCCATCAATCCCATTCCTCATTTTTGTACCATCAGGATAGTTAATTTAAGTTATAATTTAAATCAACCAACATTTCTGTTCTCAAAAATGTGTCTAGTTCAGCATTAACATCTGTTTCGGGGTGGGGGTGGGGGGGGGGGGGGGGTTGAATAACATAGCAAATGTAGGGAAGTTGAAAGTGTAACTTTTAAACAAAATGGGGGCTATCATTTTGCTGGGACTGTAATGCGTGTCTTTGATAGAGCAGTTATGTCAGAAATCATAGAGAACCATAAACAAAATGGTGTTGTGATCGGGGTGCGAGGGCGGGGGAGGGATATTTCAGTTTCCCCAATATTAACTGGGATTACTTTAGTATCAATGGTGCGGGGACAGGGGGAATTGGGGAAAGGCTGATTTCAATATCACATGACAGGCTTTGCAGATGACATGAAAATGGCTGCAAAACATTGAAGATTAGTCAGATAAGAATGACAGTTTAATAATGTATAGGCAGAACTGCTGATACTGGTTTACACCAAAGATGGACACAAAATGCTGGAGCAATTCAACGGATCATGCAGCATCTCCGGAGAAAAGGAATAGGTGACATTTCGGGTTGAGACTCTTCTTCCGACTTCAGACTAGTCTGAAGAAGAGTCCCGACCGAAAACATCACCTATTCCTTTTCTCCAGTGATGCTGCTTGACCCGCTGAGTTACTCCAGCATTTTGTGTCTATCTGTCAGGTTTTCAAGAGAGAGTTAGATTTAGCTCTTAGGGCTAATGGGAATCAAGGGATATGGGGAAAAAAGCCGGAAAGGGGTACTGATTTTGGAAGATCAGCCATGATCATATTGAATGGTGGTGCTGGCTCGAAGGGCCGAATGGCCTGCTCCTGCACATTTTCTATGTTTCTATATTTCTATGATAAAGCTCAAATTTATGTGTCAAGTGGCTAATAAAAATGTGTGCTATAGAATGTTACAGCACCGAACAGGCCATTTGGGACACTGTCCCTGTGCAAGTCCCTGGTAAATCTTTCTATTTTGTCCTAATCCCTTCCTCTGTCCATGCACCCTGTATTTTTTTTCCATTTCTCTTCTGACCATAATAAAACTTGATTCCACTATCCAATCATATCTAATCCAGTGGCATATACCAAGTCAAATAAGCCTTCTTGTCACCAATGCCCAATCCTTAATGTTGATCTTCTCGTTATCAAGCTTTGTACTTGAGGGTAATTGAGAATAAATGTTAATCATGTCACTGTTGCTCACACCCTGTAAATTAATGAAACAAAAGGGTTTTGGTAGGCAATTGGTCTAAATATCGTATTGATGCATGGAATTGGTCTTTTGTACCACCAAAATTCAAGGTTGACAAGAAAATCAATGGTAAAGTATCATACCAAACATTAAGTGAACTTTGAAATTATTTTTGTTTAGCCAGATGTTTAGGTACAAAAGCAATGGTATGAATTCATTGTTGTGTTGCTTTTCGCCCCTTGTTGGTAGGTATGCATCTCCTATCAGTTGGTCAGAGAGCAGCATTATTAGGCATCAGAGAATAACTCATCAGCCTAGGCAGAGACATTGTATAGGAATTGAAAAGAATATTACCATAGATGTTGTGAGAAGAAACGTTTATGGAAGCAATAACTCGCAGAACTTAAAAATAAGTTGTGTTTGAGAGAGATAATTTAAGAATTAAATGTTGAAAGGCTTTCTGCTGTTACAATGTATGTTTGCCTGTATCTAAAATGAGAAATCAACATTTAAACTTGGGAGCCAGATGGTCTTAACATTAAATTTAAATTATCTGTGAAGAAGTGCACATTACGCATTAGCAAATGTTTTTGTCGCCAACAATTCTTCCTTTATTTATTTCTATATTTTATCTATGGTGATGTATTGCTTTGAAGTAGATGATCTCACATTGTCCATTAGATAATTCACAGATGGGTATTGCCCCCTGACTCACTACAGGCTTTTGGTACAAAACTTGACCAATAGCTTGTTTTCCATTTTTAATAGTTTGGCGAAGGGGAAGTTTTCTGAAATGGAAATTTATTTCAGACTTATCCTCATTGCAAACAGCTGCAGTGATGAGACGACTGGAGGTTAGTGTTCAGCACTTAAGCCTCAATGCATTCCGAGTACTCCACTCTAATGATCCAGCAGTACAATCACATCAGTATATCCCATTTCAAAATGTGCTGCAGAAGTTATGCAGAATTATGGTGAATATATTTTGCACAATTCACTCCATTTCGTTCGACTTATTTATATTTAGAGTACTTAAGGTTTGTTGATTTGCTGAGTAAAGGGAACATAATTGAGTCAAAGCAGCATTTTCCCTGAATTTACGTGTTTTTATTATTGACAATTTGGGTATTTGAAAGTTAATTTCAATGTCTTGTTTAGCCAGTGCGCTATAGAACATCATTAGTTGTCACTCCATTAGAAGGGAAATATTTCTGGGCAGTGGGGAGAAAGCAGTGGAATGGAACTAATTGGATGGCTTTTTTTCTCAAAAACCTGGCCCAGCGTAATGGTGAGCTGTCTGATGATTCTGTACAATTATTGAAACAAAAAAAACAACAACAAAATAGAATTTACTAATCTAATCTTACTGCCTTGTCACTTTGGCATTGAAAAAAGACAACCCAAATGATTGGAGAGAGGTTAATAGCCTTACAGTATTTATGATGAAAACACCATCAGTACCACCTTCGGATGTGTTCAATGTGTGAACTCTAATGTTCAGATTGAATTGGAGGTATTTTATCTTTGTCTCATTAGTGTTTGTCAAATGTCATTGTGAGAATTTTGTGTACAATACCATTGTTGAACAATCTGTTTTGCACAGCTGGTATGATTTTCAAAATACAACAGAATTTTTTTAACATGGGGTTTCTTTGTATCAGCAAGAATCACTCTGAACAGCAACATTCCAGCTTATAAAGTGTTCATAAACATTGGGCAGGCTCGGGCAATGCTGTAATCCCAGTTCTATCATATTTAATTACAGAAACTTTTGCATTGACTTTTGCACTTTAATCCTGGTTAGGTGATCACTGCGAAGTGGACATTCGGTCTGGCCGCTGTTCTCCAGGTGTGTGTAGAAACGGTGGATCCTGCATGAATCTCCCAGAAGGTGGCTTCAAGTGTAATTGCCCCTCAGGAGGATTTGAGAAGCCATATTGTGAAGTGACTGCACGATCTTTTCCACCAAAATCTTTTGTGATGTTTCATGGCCTGAGACAAAGGTTTCACATGACAATATCTCTGACGTAAGTATTTACTGATTCTTCCTGCTTTCCCGATTAGAAGGATGTTTTGATGAATGCAGTAATTGAAAATGTTGAAGGCAGTTTCGGCAAATGCACTTTCTGAAATGTATTGGTTAGAAGGTCGTTTCATGGAGCCAATATTTCTAGAGAGACAATGGAAAGGATCACCATCATAAGGAAATTATGATCCTGCAATCACGGAACATGTCTAATGTGTCATCCTGGCAGACTTTAACTACACAGATCGCAATCATGTTCAAAGTTGCCATTTTTGTAGCCTAAAATGAAATGCGTGCTAGTCGAAGAGATAGACACAAAGTGCTGGAGCAACTCAGCGGGTTAGGCAGTATCTCTGGAGGAAAGGTACAGGTGACGTTTAGGGTCGGAAGCCATCTTCAGACTGAAAATATGGGGGGGTGGGGGAAACTGGTGGGAGTTTTGTCTCATCGAAGAGATCTCAGGTTTATTCTCATGATGAATAGAGTGCCTCGACTTTGCTCGTGTTTTTGTCCATAGAGAAAGAGGGTATTTGCGGCCTTATAAATTGTTATCTGTTAGAGGCTTCTAAAGCTATGAATCGTTCTTTAATGAAAATACGAAACTTGATCTGTAAACAGTGGACACCAGGCCTGCAGTTCAACAGTGGTAAATGGGGCTGGAGTTCAAGTTTATTGTCATACTCACCAGTACAGTGAGGAGCAGGTACAATGAAATATCTTGCTTGCAGCAGCATCATAGACAGACTCAGACAAACAGACAAAAATAAATATGTATAAATCATACACAAATTACACATACAATTCTAAAAAAAGGAGACTGGAAATCAAGGCGTTGGTACAAAAACACAATTAGAAAATCAATTAAGCCCATAGTAGTGCAAGAGTAGTGTAGTGTTCCATTGTCCCAATACGATCAGGGTTATGAAGGTTGGTTCAGGAACATGATAGATGTAGGAAGTAGCTGTTCCTAAACTTAGTAGTGAGGGATGTGTCCGTGATGGACCATTTCAGTGCAGCACTCTCTGTAGCCTCTTGTGTTCTGTACATTGGAATTGCCATACCATGTCATAATGTAGTCAGGCTATGTTTTGTAGCATTTTCAGAAACACACCAAATCTCTTTAAACTTCTAAGAAAGTAGATGTGCTGGCATGTCTTCTTTGCGATTGCATCTATGTGCTTGGCCAAGCACAAGCCATCTGAGATGTTATGTCCAGGAATTTGAAGTTGCTAACTCTCGCTACCACTGATCCACCAATTAAAGCTGGTATGCGTCTCCCGACCTACCCTGTCTAAAGTCAGCGAACAGTTCCTTGGTCTTGTTGACACTGAGCGAGAGGTTGTTGAGGTACCTCTCATCCAGGTATTCTATCCTTTTCCTGTACTCTGACTCATCACCACCAGTCATTCGGCCAGCCATCGTGATGTTGTTGCTGAATTTATAGATGGCATTGGCGCTGTGCTTATCCACCTAGTCATGGGTGTAAAGTGAATAGAGCAGGGGGGCTTAACATGCAGCCTTGAGAATTTCTTGTGTTCCTGTGTTGTCTTCCTGTTCCATTGTTCAGGGTGCCTAGAGTAAATGAGGATTGAGTTTTTCCTGTTGAATGTGAGAAGTGGATGCATTTTATTAATAGAACTACCTGCTTTGAATTACTAGTTGGAAAGGTGGGGCAGTGAGATCCTCTGGCAGATATGCGAATGTTGGAATTGCTGACTCTTAGAAGAGCAGCCAGGCTGAAGAAGGGCCTTGACCCGAAACGTTGCCTATTTCCTTCGCTCCATAGATGCTGCCTCACCCGCTGAGTTTCTCCAGCATTTTTATCTACCGAGGTTGATTTTTGAAGTACTTTTCACAGAATTGCTACAGCACATTGTAACAATTTTATATGAAACGGCAAGAAAATATCTGAAGCTGCTGGGGTCTTTCTTTGTGGCAGATGAAGTGAGTTTGCAAGTGAAGAACATATGTGCTTGAATTTATTCATCAGTAGATCAGATGGGGACTCGGAAAAAAATGACTTCCCATCCTGAACACTCTAGTAGAAAATACCTTCTGTTTCATTGTAGTAGATTAAAAATCTGTTTTTAACAAATGTTAAGCTTTAATGCGCAATAGTTTATGATCAAAAGGTTTTTAATTTAATTGGAATTTGCAGAACAAAATATATTTCACATGATATTTTGATTATTTTTATTCTAATTTTTAATCTGGGCATTTTAATACAATTTAGCACAGCACGTAGCTTTCCTTGCCATCCATGTGCAACTCATTTCACAGGTACTAGGCAGTGCAGTGATACACATGATGTGCTTTCTTTCCTGAATGTGGCTCGCCATTAAAGTGTAAAGTGGGTGGAGAGAGGTGAGAACAAGCTAGGTTAATGATGTTCGGTGACAATGATAATGGATTAAACTTCAATTCAGATGAAATCAAATAAAGGATACTATTCATTTTACAGTAATGACATCTCATTATAGTTGCACGCTGTTGCAATTTTATTATGCAAAGGAAGCAACCGCAGGGGGCTGTCTTGGTTGCCATTCAGATATTTTATCAGTTTCTAGCACAAAGAAATAAAATGCCTTTACATTATCAAACAAATTAAAATTCACAGCTGAATTCTGTCAGAAATATCAAATCAACTGCTCAGCAAAAGAATAAGCTGTTTAACTTATTTTATGCCCCATCATTTTGATGTAATATAGCTTAATATTTGCCTTGAAAAAAAACATAGCTGGACAAATTCCATTTATTTTGTGTCCTTCGCAACCTCAGGATCCTCCATAGCATTTTACTGGCAATGATGTACCACTGTTTTTGTAAGGTAGTAAATATGTGGGAAACATCTGGTGTGGCAAGATGGACAATATAATGCTGAGCAATAAGTCTTGTTACTAAGAGGAATACTGACCGTGGCATTTGAAATTGAGTTGAAATTAAAACAGAGCTACTGTTCTGTGAAATGCATTTGAGCATGCTCAGTCTGATTCCAACTGGTTCAAAAATGTTTCTGTTCCTAAACGGTGTTTGCAGTAATTGGCAATTTTGTTTTTTCATTACCAGATAGCTGATGTGGAAATAGAAAATATCTCTTATTCATTGGGAAATGTTGTTTTTGAAGTTGGAACTGAGGAGAAGAGTTTCTGTTTGAGGACAATGAGCAACTCTAGTGCAATTGCATGGGTTCTAAACATTGTTTCTTCCACTCTTCTTCCAATAACAGTTTCTTCTCAAATCGATTTGTTTAGTTTCGAGCACAAAATCAACTGTGAACCAGCAAAATTGATCAAATGTTTCACAACATTTTATTTGTTTTTTTGCTTTGAAAATGATGTCTAGATCTTGTGGATTATTATAGCTAAAACGTGTTTATCAACCATCTTCATTTAAACTCAGTGTCAGTCCAAAAATTGTGAAGAGCATGACTTGAAGTTACAAAACACGACTTTCATGAAGGCAACAAAACTATTTACTTGTCAGTAGGGAAAATGAGTCATTTATCAGAAATTCATTTAAGACTTTTACAAAGTTGGTGGCACTGTTCCCAATTGATCCACCAAAGATCTGAAAATGAAATCTGGGATTGGAAACTTCCGTTGTAGATTTGTTTTCACTGTGATGGCCTGATTTGACTTTTGGGTGAGGCATGCTTCCGGTGCTGTACAACAATGTAAGAAGATTGCAGAAATTTGAGGTGCATTGAATATAATCAATGTTGATTGCAACAGTTGCACCAAATTTATTATTGCACTGAGGGAAAACAAGTGGAAACTTCAGTACTACTCTGGAGCGGGGTCAGGTACGAAAGGAATGTTACTATATTCTTTTGTATGCTATGTGACTTTAGAGATACAGTGCGGAAATAGGCCCTTTGGCCCACCTAGTCCAATCCGACCTGTGACGACCCCGTACACTAACACTCAGCAGCTCAGGCAGCATCAGCAGGTGCAGGGTGTCTAGGATGATGGGAAAATCTGTGCTCGCTGGGGTGATGGGGTGGGATAGGAAGTACTTTTTCTTCCTCCGTATGCTCATCTCCTTCCCCGTGCCCCATACCCCCTCCTAACCCCATTTTATCCCCTCTATCTCCTCCCACCCATACCCTTCCTCTGGCTTTACATTTCACCCCTCTCCTGCCATTAGAAGGCAGGAGAATGGGGTTAGGAGGGAGAGATAGATCAACCATGATTGAATGGCAGAGTAGACTTAATGGGCCGAATGGCCTAATTATACTCCTATCACTTATGACCTTATACCCTTTGCCTCCTTTTCACTTCCAGCCTTTATCACTTACTCCACCCATCTGCCAATCAATCCCCTTATGTCTAATCATCCTGGTAACTCAAATTTCACTATACCTTCATTGGTACGTGACAATAAACTGACCTTGAAACCTTTAATTTGCCAGGATTTGCCCCCTCCCCCCCACAAACCTCTCTTTTCCAGCTTTCTAACCCTACTTTATCGGTCTGAAAAAGAGTACTGACCCGAAACTTCACCTGTTCATTCTGCAGTCCATTTTGTCTCTCACTAATTGAGAAGATGGGTTTGACTTTCAGTAGCAACATTGAACATTATTCAGTAGCGGGCCTGCCCTTCTTGCCATGAGTAATAATTGTGAATCATGAGCTATGCCCTGTGTAAACTGTGTATGTGAAGGTAGCCCTGCAGCCCTTATACCAACTACAAAGCACAAGAAAAACAAGACACCTCTTACAAACCTCCCCCCCTCCCCATTTCCCCCCTCCCCTGTGCCCCACCTGGAATCCCAGCTATTTTTTCCCTTCCCCTCCCCTTTGTCCTCTGCCTACATGCCTTCCTCTGGCAATTCACAACTCTTCAAACTGCAAAGAGGAAGGTATCCATATTGGTATTGGTTTATACCGAAGATAGACACAAAAAGCTGGAGTAACTCAGCGGGACAGGCAGCATCTCTGGAGAGAAGGAATGGGTGACGTTTCGGGTCGAGACCCTTCTTCAGACTCGTCAGTGAAAAGGGAAACGAGAGATATAGACGATGATGTAGAGAGATAAAGAACAATTAATTAAAGATATGCAAAAAAGTAATGATTATAAAGGAAACAGGCTGTTGTTAGCTGTTGGGTGAAAACGAGAACCTGGTGCAACTTGGGTGGGGGAGGGATGGAGAGGGAGGGAATGCCAGGGTTACTTGAAGTTAGAGAAATCAATATTCATACTGGTATTGGTTTATTATTGTCATGCGTACCAAGATACAGTGAAAAGCTTGAGTTTGCATATTATCCCGTCAAATCAGATAATACCATATGTGAAACAATCAAGCCACAATTAAGTCACAAGTACAACAGAGAGAACAAAGAAAAATACCAGAGCACAGAATATACTTTTCCAGCATTGAGGCGTAACAAGTCTGTAGTTTGCAATGGGGTAGATTGAAAATTTGTACTCTAGATTATAGATGGACCATTCAGAAGTCTGATAACAGAGGGGAAGGAGCTGTTCCTGAGTCTGGTAATATGTTCTTTCAAGCTCTTATATCTTCTGCCTGAGCGGGGAGAAGAGGGAATGGCTGGGGTGGAAAATTGCTTTGATCATGTTGGCCAGAGCCTGAGCTTTTACCCTTGTCTAATACATATGAGGTTCTTGCTCATTGTTTGGATGAGGATGGGGACTGCAGGGAGGATGTGCAAATTGTTCATGGAATATGGAGCCATTGATGTGGGGGTGGGCGTGGGGGGAGAACAGAGAAATGTAGTAGTCTTGGTAGAGAACATAGTTCGGGGAACAACCACTGCTGCAATGATCCAGTCCAGAAGGCCGTTTCACCTGCCCGATGTTGGGGTACGGACATCCCTACTGAGGTTGAGAAAACCTTGGACATGGATGGGGTGGATTCGGCTGTTATGGTCAGCTACTAACGACAGTGGGAGGTCTAGGTTGCTGAGACAATACGAGCAAAACCACAGGGCAAAATTAAAAAGCAGATTCACAACAGTAACAATCTCTGGATTTTTACCTGAGCCACTTGCACATTGGCAGAGGGTGAACAAGGTTAGAAAATTAAATGAGTGGCTCAAAGGTTGGCGTGGGAGAAATATATTTTGATTTATGGGGCACTGGCACCAGTACTGGGGAGGAGAAAGCTTTTCCGTGAAGATGGGCTTCACCTGAACCATGCTGGGACTAGTGGCCTGGCAAAGCCTGGCAAAGCACACTGGGGTTAAAGACAAGATTATAAACTAACAGGGGGACGGGTTCTAGTAATGGAAAGTTTAATGGACCTAAAGTAAATGAGAAAGTAGTGGCACATAATAGCAAATGGGAGAATGAAAGTCAGAGTAGGACAAGGGAATTAAGATATAAGCAATCGTGTGCGGCAGAAAGTGAATCCAGATTAAGTAAGCTAAATGAACGAAGCATTTGTAACAATTGAATTGTTACAAATTGTAACAAATGAGTCTGATCTAATAGCTATTACAAGTTATGGTTGCAGGGTGACCAGGTCTGGAAACTGAATATTCCATGTTATTCAGTGAGCCAAAAGAGAAAGTGAAAAGAGAAAGGTAGTGGGATGCGATAGTTAATCAAGGAGTTATCATTGTAATGCCGAGTTGTGATATGGATCCAGTAATCGGTACTTTCAAAATCTGATTAGGGTTAAAATAATCAATGGCAGGGAAGGATAGCGTGGAGGAGGAGTTTATGGGATTGTTTCTTAGAGCAATTTGCAGAATGTACATAATATCAAAAAAACACATGAGCTTCAATAGAGATATAAAAGCAGCAAGAGTTTCTGTGGATCTATATAGTTATTTAAACTAAGCAGCAGTATGATTTGTCTGAAGAAGGGTCTCGACCTGAAACGTCACCTATTCCTTCGCTCCATAGATGCTGCCTCACCCGCTGAGTTTCTCCAGCATTTTTGTCTACCAGCAGTATGATTTGTTCAGCCAAGGATTGGAGATACAAATTTAATGACCAAAGACGAGCTAGATGATTTGTGGATCTTGGACCATGAATGAAATCTTTCCTCATGCAATTTTGGCAGACTGTGCCCAGTGGCCATTGACCATTGAGAGCTTTTAGATTCGCTTTAGTCTTTAGACCAGTGCCTGTCTGTATATGAAGCCTCAGGACCTGTCAGGAAGAGACCTTTATTTCAATGCTGTGATTGTCTGTCAGTTAGAATTAGTTCATGGGAGAATGTTAGTGACAGATTAGATTCACATGCTTTCTGTCCAAAGAAGTTGGAAAGGAGAGCCACTAAAATAGAAATATATTCTTCAGTTGAATCTATTCTCTACTTTCAGGTTCGCTACACAAGAAAATAATGGGCTCCTGTTTTACAACGGTCGATTTAATGAAAAACATGATTTTATTGCAGTGGAAATCATTGAAGGACAGGTTCAGTTGAAGTACTCAACAGGTTTGTTCTAAAAATATTTTTACATTAAACATTCAATTCAATTACATCAGGTACTAATCTGCAAATAAATTCCCATTATTTATTGAATCATGTCTAGTCAATTCTTTGGGATCTCATGGAATGATATAACCATTAAACTACTACTGTGGTTCTTGGGTGTTAACTGTTTGTCATGTGCACGAAAAATAGGAGGTGGCAGTCTTCATGAAGATATTTTTTTGCCTTTTACCCACCTTAAATGTAGCTGAAATGGGACAGGTGACATCTGTCAAAAACCTTGGCGTGATATTTGACTCAGCACTGAAATTTGACAAACAAGTCAATGCCGTGGTAAAAGCTAGCTTCTTTCAGCTTCGGACGATAGCTAAAATAAAACAATTCCTCCAGTTTGATGACCTCGAAAAGATCATCCACACATTCATCTCCTCCCGCCTAGATTACTGCATCTCCCTTTACACTGGCATCAGCCAATCTTCCCTGTCCCGCCTGCAACTGGTCCAAAACGCCGCAGCGAGACTCCTGACGGGCACCCGAAAAAGGGACCACATCACCCCGATCCTGGCCTCTCTCCACTGGCTCCCTGTGCGGTTCCGTATAAACTTCAAGATCCTCCTCCATGTCTACAAAGCCCTCAATGGGCTTGCCCCCACCTACATAAAAAGTCTTCTCACCCACCACTCCACCTCCAGGCCCCTCAGATCGGCCGACTTGGGGTTGCTGAATATCCCACGGTCTAGGCATAAGCTCAGGGGCGACCGCGCCTTTGCAGTTGCAGCCCCTAGACTGTGGAACAGCATCCCCTTTCCCATCAGAACTGCCCCCTCCATCAACTCTTTTATGTCAAGACTAAAAACGTATCTATATTCCCAAGCCTTTCCTGACGTCCTCTGAGTGAGGGCTACATGTATATATGTATGTAGTTTGTTTTGTTTATGCTATTCTTATAACAAATGTAAAGCACTTTGGCCAACGAGAGTTGTTTTTTAAATGTGCTATATAAATAAATGTGACTTGACTTGACTTGTTTATTTCAGAATACATAATTAAGGTCCACTCTCTATGATGTTCTTTTCACAGGGGAGTTGATGACAGTTGTAACCCCGTATCTTCCTGGTGGAGTCAGTGATGGGCAATGGCACACAGTACAGATCCAATACTACAACAAGGTAGAACATTAAGACGAATTATTAATGGGGTTTCCTTTACACTTTAATTTGTGTGCAATATTTTCTAAGCAATTAAGCTCCTGACGTCAAAACTCTTATAAGAGGAGAAACAAGGGCCCCTGCATTCCTCCCAACTGCTCTTCTACTTATTAGATCATGGCTGATCTTTTACCTAAGTGCTACTTTCCTGCACTAACCCCACATTCCTCCTTCCCCCTGACTCAGTCTGAAGAAGGGTCTCGACCCAAAACGTCACCTATTCCTTTTCTCCAGAGATTCTGTTTGACCCGCTGCATTACTCCAGCTTTTTGTGTCCATCCCACATTCCTTCATTAGCTAAGTACACAAAAAATTGATGATCTGATATTCAGCAACTGAGCCTCCAGTTGGATGGTGAATTTTAAAGTTTTTGTACCTTTTGACTGAGGAACTTTCTTTTCCTTTCAGTCCTGAATAGGCAACCCCTTACTTTCAGATTATGACCGTTGGTTCTAGATAATTGACCCAGGGGAAACATTATGTGAAATTCTGTAAGAATGTTGTAAGTTTCAATAATCAACTCACACTCTTGTGAACTCAAGTCAAGTCTATTTAATCTCTCCTTAGAAAGCTCTCCTCAGAAATCACTCTGATAGACTTTTGTTGCACTCCCTATGCCTCTTATTCTTTGTTCAAATATATTTAAATTTATGAACTCCCATAACTGAACGTTCAACCATGAGAATCGTTCTTAATTCATCAAACCCCTTCTTGATTTTGAATGGTTTCTTCCCTTGCAAGACTGAGGAGGGGATCAATCAGCTTCTCACGTAAATGAAATCTTGTATCGATGGTACTATTCCATTAAATCTGCTTTGCAACCTGTTGAAGATTTAGACAACTTTTGTAATGTGCCCAAAATTGAGTTTCCTACCACCTGTTGAGTTTTCATTTTTAGTTAGACCTCTAGTAGGTTATTATTTTTCTCACTATCTCCTCCGGTTTATGATTTAAAGATATTTCACTGTGGTGCACCTTTGTAGATGCCAATGATGTACGTTTGAATAGTCAGAAGAAATGTACCTTTATTGGTCTGCAGACTGTTTTATTATTCAATCTTTAATACTGTCTTTAATACTGTCGTTGAAAGCCTCTTAAACTTCAGTCTTTGTTGGGAGATTTATCAAAGGAAGTATGTAAGGAAGTTTAAGGCACTCCCAATACAACATTACCAGCAACACAAATCATGAGCTGGCCTAACGATTACACCTGGGGACAATATTTCCACTTACTTCCTCATGTAGGAGGTTTATTAACAAGTAGGTTGCAGCAGAATTGCCAAGGTAATGTTTTCAGGCAATGACAGCCCCATCTGGATTCAATCAGCTCATCTTTCTCAAGTACTGAAATTAACTTCTAAAGTTTCATAAGCGAATTTGCAAATGATTAGAAAATCCACTGGATAATTTAACTTCCATAAATCTGAAGATATGGCAATCGTGGGTAAAGACCTCTGAGTTTGATTCTCTTTCTATGTAAAAGTTTGATAAATAGGAGAAAAAGAAATGAAGTGGGTGGATACCTAATGTTTCCTTTTTTATTAAGAAAGGGCAGGTCAGTACAAACAAAATAGGAGATGATTTGCAATTACCTTGAAAGCCAACAATCATATTTATAGAATTAGCAAAGTTTACTTTTAAGAAAAAGGAAAAAAAGTGAAAGGAGAAAATAATTGATTGCCAATTTTTGGAAAATGCATTCCAAACAAACAGTACAAACAACAAGCAATTCTTTAAAAATCTGACGTGTTATTGTATGAAGCCAAGTAGTGTTAATGAGATAGTCAAAAGTGTTTGCTCTATATATTTATATTTTTATAATCATCTTGGTGGCTATTTTTATTTACAATCCTCTTCATTAGTATTTGTTATTTTCATGTTCGTGTATATTTCTTTCAGCAAAAAATTGGGTCATTAGGAGTTGCACAAGGTCCCTCAGAACAGAAAGTAGCAATCTTAACCATAGATGATTGTGACACCTCAATTGCTGTTCGTTTTGGAGATGAGATCGGTAACTATTCATGTGCTGCTGAAGGTGTACAGTCCAGCTCCAAGAAGTAAGTGTATAAAGTATGCCAGGAAACATAACTGATAACATGCAAAATCTGTTTTGAGAAAAGTATTGTTTGGTGGCTAATAGCATAATTAAAAGTTTCACTTAAAAGATTGAACAGGCTGCTCTAATGCTATATAATGTTGCATGCGATTATTTACTTCTTGATACATTGTATGGTGATGCTGTATGTTATTTCCACATCACTCAATAAAGCTGCATGGAGCAATGGCCAAAGTCGTCAAAAATTTACAACCAGTTCCCATTGTACTGACGATGAATATTTCCCCTCGATGGTTCTGATGGTTAATTTAAACCAGATCACCTGATATGTTACACATGAGAATTTGATGGTGCACTACTCCATAGAAATCGTCCAGAACTCGAGTAGCAACTCTTTATTCCACCTTGGAGTAGAGATCCTTCATGGCCTCATCCAAAGCTTCAAGGCTAGGGTCTTTGGCACTGTTAGCCACAGAATATTGGCTCCATGTTAGTGATCTGAGGATTATTAAATAGGGTGAGTTGTTGAGGCAATGGACTAGCTCTTTCTCGATGCTGAAACTCACATTCTGAAGATGCAACGGGATCCCACCACTGACCACATCTTCCCATTTCCTCCCCTGCCTGCTTTCCACAGAGACTGCTCCCTCCGTAACTCCCTGGTCAATTCATCCCTTCCCACCCAAACCATCCCTTCTCCTGGCACTTTCCCTTGCAACTGCAGGAAATGCTACACTTGTCGCTTTACCTCCCCCCTTGACTCCATTCAAGGACCCAAACAGTCTTTCCAGGTGTGGCAGACGTTCACCTGCACCTCCTTCAACCTCATCTATTGCATCTGCTGCTCTAGGTGTCAGCTGCTCTACATCGGTGAGACCAAGCGTAGGCTGATCTCCCGGTGGCTCAGCACATCAACTCCCCCTCCCATTCCGAATCTGGCCTTTCTGTCCTGGGCCTCCTCCATGGCCTGCTTTCTCCTCCCCCTCTCTGCTCTCCCTCAGCCCACTGTCTCCACCTCTTCCTTTCTTCTTCCCGCGCCCCCCCACCCTTACATCAGTCTGAAGAAGGGTCTCGACCCGAAACGTTGCCTATTTCCTTCGCTCCATAGATGCTGCCTCACCCGCTGAGTTTCTCCAGCATTTTTGTCTACCTTCTGAAGATGAAGGTAACATTCCTCTTCTGCTTTACACCAACTTGCTAAAAAAATCGCAAATTTAAATTTCAGTAGTTTTTGAGTTATAATGGTGGAACAGTTTTCACATCTCTTGCTGTTGTGACTGCTCATAAGTGTCCTAAAATCCAAGTCCCAAATTATATTTATAAAGTGGAACACGCACTTTTGGTTACTTTTGACCATCTTCAAGAAAGAAGCCGTCCAATCTTTGTAACGACAGGTAACCCAGCTTGCTGGTAATTTATTGTAATATTGATTATTGTACATTTATTTGTCTTGTTATTGAGTTCATGTGGCTGTAAAACTTCTGCAACTTAAAATTATATTGTTCTGTTCTTGGTGCATATTAAAATTAAACACACTTTAACTGAACCATGTGGGATGACGAGCCTCACATCAACATCCACAAGCTGCAGGTACTCTCCAACATTCCCCTCCAACAATAAAGGCTGACGAGACCCAGGAAAATGTAGACTACTTCTCATATTTTGTAAAGCACCTCTCAGTTAAGGCAAACATTGTTTGAAGTCATTGTTAAAACATTATTTGAAGATCAAGACATTAGATCTAACAGGTAGCTCATGGTTTACTGGTAGCAGCAAAGTAAATAAATACCTGTTCAGCAAATCAATATCTTAAAAATATCAGGGTTTTAAATACATTGACTGTGTTCTACAATGTAATTGCTGTTATAGCTTATCTGAAACAATTTTTCACTCTGTCTTGAAAAAATTCCAAGGATTTCCACAACTTTGTATATTAAAAGAAATCCTACATCATCCTCAGATCCTTCATTAATGAAACCGAACAAGGAAATATGTGCCCTGCCCTTATCTTTACAGACCTCCAAACAACATCCGATATTTACTTGTAGATTGAAGCATTGTTTCTCATCTAATAGTGATGAGCTCAGTGATCTCAAGAGATTCATTTGAGATTATTTGAATGTTTTCGTATTCAATAGTTGAAGCCTTTGAGATTTGATTCAGGTGCTTAAACTATTTCCATGATAAAATTTTAAAGAAGAACTGAGAAAATTACCCAGCATGTCAAAAAGCGTTGGCGAGATAATTTTCATTTGCACACAGTGACAGCTGCAAACGGTAATTAACCACAAGAAGAAGTTTATTAATGTTCAGCACTTGAAAGGTGGCCTCAATCCCTAAATAGTTGATTTCTGTTTAATTTTCTGGAGCAGAAATCAGCAATGGCACACCCGCGCTTTCCGCCTCTGGTATCATCTTTGGAGTCTAGAGACAGTAAATTTATAATGAATAAAGTTTAAAATGAATAATGAATTCAATGAGACATTTACGAGAACTAACATAAGTAGTAATGTGGTTGAATTTTGCTACTGACTCCAAAGTAAATCTTTGAGGGACTGTGGGTGAGGGAAGATTCTGGATACTTAATTGCAATAGTACTATTTACACAAATTAAAGATGAATGGTTTTCTTATAGCTGAGTTCTCAGTTGAAATTCAATGTGGACAATAATGCAAAATGGGATCCTAACGTGTGGAGTCCAGCGTTGGACTTTGCATCATCACCTGTTATTCTGTAAATCTCATTCACTACAGCAAGTCTGTTTATCCAGCTCGTATTTTGGTTCGACTGGCTGAACACTTTGGAATTATTACTTACAGCCTGGAAATTTTATTCCATAATTTCTATTATAACTTCTGGCTGGATTAAAAAATAAGTAATTTTTTATCAATATTATGGAGACTATTGCACCTTACTAAAGATGTCCAGTTAGCGGCAAGTTCGGCCATAGATGTGTGATGGGATCCTTGTTCAGGAAGCATGGATTGCATCAGCCACGACTTATTTTACATCAGGAACCATTTCATTCACCAGATGGATATGGAATTCATCCCATTACTATGGGCTTGTTTCAAATCCAAACCTGACTAATTGACACCACATCCACCACTATAAGCAATCCAAAAAATGAATATGTTAAAATGTATATACTTGCTTAAAATAAAATAAGAAGAAACCTTTGGTAAGTAATGACCAAGAATAATTCTTTTGCCTCTTGTATTTAATCTAGTTCTTTGTTAATTCTGTATTCTCTGATATTAGTAGTTCAAACAAAAGTATCCCAAAAATATAAATGGAAAGAGACCAAGTCGGTTAAAAGATCACAATTGTTTAAATGGCTTTATAAAAAAACAAAATTAAAATATTCATCCGTGAATCTCTAAAAATTGTTACTCCTGGAATAGATTTATCTTCTTGCAACAACATTCGATACTAAGCAAGCATGTACTGATTGTTCCATGCCATGATGCCTGGGATTATTTTGATCATTGCATTACTTTTCATTGTGCAGCATTTCAATGAAATGTATTCCTTTGTAAGTCAAGGTTGTGAATGCATTGATTTCAACTTGAACTGTTATTTGTTGAGCTTACTAGAATCCCTAGACTTCATTGTTTTTTTGTAAATCAGTCTGTATACATGAATGCAAATTATTCCTCCGCTATCCTATAACTTATACTTACTGTGTATCAATAGGTCCCTGGATCTTACAGGTCCGTTACTTCTTGGGGGTGTCCCAAACCTACCAGTGAATTTCCCAGTCATTAACAGGGAGTTTGTGGGCTGTATGAAAGAACTTCACATTGACAATAAGCGTATTGATATGGCAGCCTACATTGCTAATAATGGCACTTTTCCAGGTAATGGGAAGGGTTGTGTGCTTCTGAGTCTGTTATGTATGCATTGGCACATTCTCTTTGATTCTCTTGCTCTAATGCTGTCTCCATGTTCTCACTCTCTTGTTTACAATTGCATTTTGAGTCACTAGATAATCATGTGCCTGGATAATTAAGGTTCATTCATACTTAAATTTTCAAAAACCTTTCCATATTTTGCCATTTTATTAGAGATGTAATAATGTGGATCTATTGCTGGAACAGATTTTAATTGCCATGCAGCAACTAACCAGAGGTGTCATTGCTTGTAAATCAGTCCACTGTATGCTGCTACTTAATTTCTCTCAAATGTGCAGTGTAATAGCAGATTCATGAAATAAATGATCAATCAGATAAAATTGCTCCTTTAAGGCTTTATATTAGAGCTGGGAACTAGTGCAGTATTTTTTTAAATAGAGATTTCAGCTATACTCCCATCCCAAGAATGATTTTTATCAATCTGTAGTCTCTGTCACACAAACATACAAATTAGAAGCTGGCATAGGCCCCCCAATCCTTGAGCCTGCTCCACTATTTAATATCACAATTGTTATATAGAAAATAGGTGCAGGTGCATAGGCCATTCAGCCCTTTGAGCCAGCACCCCCATTCAATATGATCATGGCTGATCGTCCAAAATCAGTACCCGGTTTCGGCTTATTCCCCATATCGCTTTATTCCCTAAGCCCAAAGAGCTAAATCTAACGCTTTCTTGAAAACATCCAGTGAATTGGCCTCCACTGCCTTCTGTGGCAGATAATTCCACAGATTCACAACTCTGTAGGTGAAAATGTTTTTCCTCATCTCAGTCCTATATGGCCTACTACTTATTCTTATACTGTGACCCCTGGTTCTGGACTCCCCCAACATCGGGAACATTTTTCCTGCATCTACCATGTCCAATCCTCTAAGAATTTTATATGTTTCTATAAGATCCCCTCTCATCATTCTAAATTCCAGCAAATACAAGCCCAGTCAACAGATTCTTTCATCATACGTCAATCCCGCCATCCCGGGAATTAACCTGGTGAACCTGCGCTGCACTCCCTCTATAGTAATAATGTCCTTACTCAAATTAGGAGACTAAAATGGAACACAATACTCCAAGTGTGGCCTCATCAGAGCCCTGTACAACTGCAGTAGGACCTCCTTGCTCCTAAACTCAAATCCTCTCGCAATGAAGGCCAACATGCCATTAGCTTCACTGCCTGCTGTACCTACATGTTTACTTTCAGTGACAGATGTACAAGCACAGCCAGGTCTCATTGCACCTCCCCTTCTTCTAATCTGACACCATTCAGATAATAACTGCCTTCCTGTTCTTGCAAAAAAAGTTGATAACCTCACTTCTATCCACATTATACTGCATCTGCCATGCTTCTGCCCACTCACCCAACCTTTCCAAGTCACCCTGCAGCCTCATAGCATCCACATCGAAGCTCACGGTGCCACCCAGCTTTGTGTCATCCACAAACTTGGAGATGTTACATTTAATTCCCTTGTCTAAATCGTTGACATATATTGTAAACAACTGGGGTCCCAGCACCGAGCCTTGCGGCACCCCACTAGTCACAGCCTGCCATTCAGAAAAGGACCCATTAATTCCTACTCTTTGCTTCCTGTCTGCCAACCAGTTCTCTATCCATGTCAATACCATACCCCCCAATACCATGTGCTCTAATTTCTTGTGTGGGCCCATGTCAAAGGCTTTTTGAAAGTCCAGATACACCACATCCACTGGCTTTCCCATATCCATTCTACTTGTTACATCCTCAAAAAATTCCAATAGATTAGTCAAGCATGATTTCCCCTTCATAAATCCATGCTGACTTTGACTGATCCCGTCACTGCTTTCCAAATGCACTGCTATAACATCTTTAATAATCGACTCCAGCATCTTCCCCACTAGCGATGTAAGGCTAACTGGTCTATAATTCCCCATTTTCTCTCTTCCTCCTTTCTTAAAAAGTAGAGTTACATTGTCTAACCTCAAGCCAACAGAAACTGATCCAGAGTCGAGAGAATATTGGAAAATGATCACCAATGCATCCACGATTTCTAGAGCCACCTGCTTGAGTACGCTGGGATGCAGACCATCTGGCCCTGGGAAGTTATCTGCCTTCAGTCCCAAAAGTTTACCGAACACCATTTTCTGACTAATGTGGATTCCCTTCAGTACCTCCCTCCCACTAGATCCTCCGTTCCCTTGTATTTCCATATTTTTTACATTCCTATAGAAACTTTTACAGTCAGTTGTTATATTTCCCACAAGCTTTCTTTCATGCTCTTTTTTCCCCCCCTCTTAATTAACCTCTTTGTCCTCCTCTGTTGAGTTCTACATTTCTCCCAGTCCTCTGGTTTGCTGCTTCTTCTGGTCAATTTATATGCCTCTTCCTTGGCTTTAACACTATCCTTGACTTCCCTCGTCAGCCACAGTTGAGCCGCCTTCCCAGTTTTATTTTTTCCCCAGACAGGGATGAACAATTTCTGGAGTTCATCCATCCAGCTTAAAATCTTCGCTAATGCATGTCCACCGTCAATCCTTTAAGTATAATTTACCAGTCCATCCTAGCCACTTCCCGTCTCATACTTTCAAAGTCTCCTTTATTCAAGTTCAGGATCCTAGTCTCTGAATTAACCATGTCATTCTCCATCCTAATGCAGAATTCCACCATATTATGGTCACTGTTGCCCAAGGGGCTTTGCACAAGATTGCTAACTAATCCTTCCTCATTACCCAATACCCAGTCTAGGATGGCCTGCCCTCTAGTCCGTTCCTCTACATATTGGTTTAAAAACCCATCCTGTATACATTCCAGGGAATCCTCCTCCGCAGCACTGTTAGCAATTTGGTTGGTCCAATCTGTATGTAGATTAAAATCACCCATGATAACCGCTGTACCTTTGCTACATGCATTCCTAATTTCCTGCTTGATGTTATCCCCAACCTCCCTACTGCTGTTTGATGGTCTGAATACCACCCCAACAAGCGTTTCCTCCCTTGGCTATATCGCAGTTCGACCCATACCGATTATACAGCATCCAAGCTAAAGTCTCTCCTTGCTGTTGCATTAATCTCCTCTTTAACCAGCAATGCCACCTTACCTCCCTTTCTGTCTATCCTTCCTGAATATCGAATACCCCTACATGTTTAGCTCCCAGCCTTGGTCACCCTGGAGCCATGTCTCCGCAATTCCAACTATATCATATCCCTTGACTACTAACTGCGCATTCAATTCATCCACCTTATTTCGAATGCTCCTCGCATTAAGGCACAAAGCTTTGTTAGTTTTTCTTATCTCCCTTGTACATTTTGCTTCTGTCCTCATTTTATGGCCCTCTGTCTCCTTGCATGGGTCCCATCCCCCTGCCCTGTTCTGATTATAACCTCAACTCTGCATTGCCTGTCTTCCTGCAATAAACCTTCATCCCCTGCTTATCGAGAAAAAGTCTTGAAAAATATCCAAAGACGGCTTCCACTGCCTTTTGAGGAAGAGAACATCAACGATTCCTTATTAAAAATTCTCAAGGATTGTACATATTTCAATAAATGCACCTTTCACTGTTCTAAACTCTAGTGAATGCATGCCTCACCTGTTCAACCTTTTCTCAAGATAATCTACACCATTCTAGGTATTAGTTTAGAACATCTTTTCTAAACTGCTTCCAATTCTTAACATCCTTAAATAAAATACCAGAAATGTACACCGTAGTCCAGATTTGGTCTCTCCAATGCCCTGTATAAGTAAAGCAACACCTACCTACTTTAGTTTCAGTTCCCCTACCAAAAATGAAAACATCCTGTTAGTTTTCCTAAATATTTGCTGAGCCTGCATTCTAGCATTTTGTGTCTCAAACACCTGCATACACAGATCAAGGGTCAGACAGTATCTCAGAGCTTTTCACCATCTTGAGAATATGCGTCCTTTTCACAATTTCACATTTTCCCTCATTATGGCAAATGTTGACATATCTTTGTCTTTTTGCTTATCCTCTCATCCCTTAGTAGCATATGTCATCTTCACATTTTCTTACCTATCTGTGTGCTATTGGCAACTTTGTCAAGTAATTATTTTTACGATATGCCTCTGATGATGAATACAATACATTAAAATCATTATTAGTTTATTTTAAAGAAAGCATTTAATTTGTGCCTTTCACAATCCTAAAATGTTACAAGCAATGCAGTGTATTTTTCGATGTGATCTAGGAATGCTGTAGCCCATTGCACAAAGCAAGGTTCAACTTGGTATCTAAGATTCTTTAGTGAGGGGAAAACATTGATCAGGGCACTGAAGCAAATTCCTCAGTCTCTATTAAAATATTATCTTGAAAACTTTAACATCCATCTTAGAACGTGAACCTACCTTCATCCACCAAATATTACCTCGGACAGTAAAAGAAAAGGCACGAAGTGCTGGAGTAAAGGGGCTGTCCCACTTGGGCGACCTAATCCTCGAGTTCTGGCAAATTTGCCCTCGACTCATACTCGCAGCATGGTCAACACAAGGTCGTAGGAGGTCTTTGTAACTCTCCTTCATGCTCGAGAGTAATCCCCATGTACTCGAGGCCTCAGCTAGGTCACGGCATATTTTTCAACATGTTGAAAAATGCCCGCAAGTTAAAAAAAAGTCGCCATGGAAAAAATCGATACTTTTTTTACTTGTAGGTATAGTCGTAGTAGGTCGTAGTAGGTCGGCATGTTAGTCGTAGGTAATCGAGGGTAGTCGAAGGTAGATACTCTTCATCATAGTCGAAGGGAGGTCGAAGGAGATCGAAGGAGGTCGTCTTCACTCTCCACTATTTGGTGTCCAATTTTCCCGAAGTTAGTCGTAGCTAGTCAAAGCTAGTCTTCAACATAGTCGAATGAGGTCTTCTACATAGTCGAAGGAGGTCTTCAACATTACATTTTTTCAAACTGTTCTAAGCTCTTATAAACTCGCCAATTAGGTCGCCCATGTGGGACAGCCCCTTAACAGCGGATCAGGCAGAATCTCTGGAGAACATGGATAGGTGCGTTTTTGGTTGGGACCTTTCTTCAGACTGAAGAAGGGTCCCGACCCAAAACGTCATCTATTCGTGGTCTCTAGAAATGCTGCCTAACCCACTAAGTTACTCCACAACTTTGTGTCGTTTTCGGAAAATCGGCATTTGCAGTTCATGTGTCTGTGGTTTACCTCTGACAGTGCAGCACTCCCTCACCACTAGACTGAAGTGTCAGTGTAACATTTTTGCTCTGTTCTTAGTGGCATCTGAGCCAAAATCAAACTGGACAATGGCTGAAAAGGAAGTCTTCTATATAACCTGTTAAAATTGGATCAAAGAGAAAAATTTATACCAACTAATAATGTAAATAATCCAAGAGGTACTGCAGATGCTGGAAATCTGATATATAATCGGGAATGCTTTAAATACTCAGCAGGTCAGGCAGCATCTGTAAAGGGAGAAATAAGGTGAACTTAACTTAAATGCACTAGCCCCACAAATTCTTTAGGAATAAGAACAAGTTAGAAGCTGGATATTATGCAGCATGTGACTCACCGTGATTCCTGATTTCGCAAATCCCTAATGCAATGTGCCATGCAATTCCATTTCTCCGAATAACAGCCAAAACCTGTTTTGGTAAGTTTATACATAGTTCCCAGTTATTTCTGTAATGCCTCACATTTTAAACTCTTGTTTTCCGATGTGTCCTTCAGGTTGCAATATGAAACAGCCATTCTGTGATTCAAATCCATGTAAGAACGGAGGCACATGTGTTGTTATCTGGGAGACTTTTCTTTGCGAATGCCCTCTGGGATTTGGAAGCAAAGACTGTGGGCAAGGTAAGCCATGGTTGAGAGATTACAGCATTGTATGGGCAATCAAGAAACAACTAACTAATTAACATTTGAGTTTCCTTGTGTAATTTTAATTTCAGTTACCGTATCAAATGGAACAGTAGGTTCTATTATATCAAACTAATGATATGTTTTAAACTGTCATTTGTATGGACCTCTGCTGTTCGTTGGCGCATGCATTATCGAGTCCTTTTCTCAAATCGTAAATGCCAGAAGCTCATGATATCTAGGTCACTAACATGTATCTCATCACCAAAATGGATGACTGTAGTCTGTAATGCCAGTTGTATCACCTTTGTTTTCTTTTCTGTCTATTTCTTTATAGTGATGCACCATCCCTACCATTTCCTTGGAAATAGCTTGCTATCCTGGGATTTTAAGAATGAGGTGAAGATTTCTATTCCATGGTTCCTTGGACTAATGTTTCGAACACGTCACACTGAAGCTATGCTGGTGCAGGCTCATGCTGGACAGTACACCACCATTGTCTGCCAGGTATAGTACTGTTATGTGCTTCCGCCATTCAGTCTTGCGATCATTAACAGCCAGAGATTTCTTGCAATGCTAATGAATGCAAATGAATCCATGGAATCAGAGGCTAGTTTAGAAAAGTCCTTGTTGACTAAATATTCCAATCAACATAAATGCTCATTCACATGTCCAAGACACCAAATGCAATATAATAGTCCTTTGTCATAATGCACTCTCATCCACATGTATACATACATAAATAACCATAAACGTGATTACGGCTCCTGTAAATAACAGTTTTAGCTGCATATTTTTACATTACCTTCAGTTGGTGCCGCAATGTTGAAAGTTTGCATTGAAAACTTAAAGGCATTGAACTGTTCCATGTTATTTGTCTTCTCAGAAATGAGATATGGAAATATAGAAGTAAATTACATAAATGGCATAGTAAATAGGTATGCACTTTCTGTTTTTAAATGTGCACTGCCTCAAAACAGGGTGACATTATCAAAAATGTAAAATGTCATTCTTTCAGAGGAGATTAGGGATGCCCTTGATACGTCTGCAAGTAAGGTGGTTCTATGATATGTGCCAGCCAGGGTAAAGGCTGATTCAATGGCAACCTTCAATGGTAACCATCAAATATTTAATTCCAGGGAACAAAATTGCAAGGTACAGGAAAATATAGGTGACAAATTGGATAGCCCCTTCAAAGTGATGGTACAGGCACAATGGGCGAAATCTTGTCTGTGCTGTCGTTCTAGATTTTTATTTGCCTATCATGAATCTAGTTGAGGCTAATTATGTTGTTAGCTGGAATCAGCTGTAGAACACGTGAATCATTCAGGAAAATAGTTTGATGCTGTAATAGGATATGAATCATGAAAAGATAAATTAATTCAGCTGGGTTTAATCAATGGTTACATTTTTTTGCAGTTTGTCTAACAGGCAAAAACTTGTGAAGTTACCTGTACTATTTCAATTAAAACATACACTCTTTATCATTTGCTTTTCAAATGTGGTCTGATTAATAATTTACTTGTATGAAATGAATGGGTTCTTCCTTCAGATTTCCTCCATATTTCCCAGAAGGAATGGAAAACACTAGTTCAGCATATATTAACCAAGCGCAAGATAATGAGGCTGTAACATATTTATAATGAAACCTTTTATTTCAAGAGACAACATTGTTTATGGTGATAGGAATGTTAATAGGTTGTTGCCACCACATAACATTCTTGCAAATTACACCTGCGATCACTGGCACAATTTGAACAGTTTCATGCCCTTCATCAGCAGCACATCATTGAACGTAACCCTTTCTTCTGATTGTCACAATGAGGCCCTTCTTACACCCCATGTCCCCAGTTCCAACGATGATGTGATCAGCAAATAAAGGTCTTTGACCTTTGCTAGAAAGTACAAGCCGTGTGCATTCACTGCTAATGCAAGGCAGGCCAGTTCTACAACTACGTTTGGAGAACATAGAACAGTACAGCTTAGGAAGGAATGGGCCCTTTGGCCCACAATGTTTGCACTGAATATGATGCCAAGTTAAACTGATCTCATCTGCCTGCATATGATCCATATCCCTCTCTTCTCTGCACTTCCATGTGCCTATCTAAAAGCCTTTAAACACCACTATTGTGTCTGCCTCTACTACCACCCCCAGCAATGCATTCCAGGCCCCCACTACTCTCTGTGTAAAATATATACATCACACATCTCCATTAAACGTTCCTCCTCTCACCTTATAGCTCTACTCTCTAGTGTTGGACATTCCCACCTCGGGAAAGAGGTTCTGACTGTCTGCCCTGTCTATGCCACTCATAATTTTATATACTTAGATCAAGTTACCCCTGAACCTCCGATGTTCCAGAGAGAATATATTTGCTAGAACATATTGTCCCAATCCCTGCTCCATATGTCAACAGAAAACAAACTGTTAATATCACTGTAGTACATTTTTGTATGTTACAATGGGTTCATAATGAAACAGTTGGTTGCGAAATTGCTTCATGCGTTATTACATTGATCTCCAGGGTAGGGAAGAGCACAAACACGTCAATGGCGTACTGGGAAACAGCAAACAGAGGACCCTTTAGTCACACTCAAAATAATTGCTTGAACTGAAACACCAGAGGTTGAGGAAAGACCTGATAGACGTATATAAAATTATCAGAGGCATAGAAAGGGTATACAGTCAGAACTTTATTCCCAAAATTAAATACTAGAGGGCATAACTTTAAGGTGAGAGAGGTAAAGTTTAAAGAAGTTGTGCGGGACGAGTTTTGTTTATTAGACAGAGGGTGGTGAGTGCCTGGAACACTCTGTCGATGATGGTAGTTGAGACTGATATGATAATGGCATTTAAGAGACTTTTGAATCAACATTTAGATAATGTGCAGGTAGATAGGAGTTGGTCTTGGCATCATGTTCAGCACAGACATTGTGGGCCAAAGGGCCTTGTGCTGTACTGCTTTATGTTCTAACCTCTATTTGCACATGCTAAGGAATTCCTGCAAGAAAAGTTTACCCTGAGGCAACAATGAAGATAAGTAACTTAAGTGCATAAGAAGCCAAAAGAGCCCCCTGTATTTAAGTACCCTTCCAATTACTGCTACTCTAGGTTTTTGCCTCTGCAACTCTAGGTTATCTCCCTGTGACCCAAGTTCTTGCTGCTGATACCTGAAACTAGCATCAGCCTGATTTTGATTTCTGTATGTCACTGACTCCTTTGCTTTGATGATTGAATTTCGATACCAGGGGTATATAATTTTAACTTAAATTTGTTCAACTCACTGGGAGAAAAGTCAGTAAAATTGAGAATTTAACATGGTCATGGAGAAATTGTTCCAGGCAAATTCTTTTGAGGTACTGTGTTCTTGTTAATGTACTATGCTTGGTCACATCCATCTAAGAGCAGTGATTCAATTATCAAAAGTTACCATTCTGTAGACGGTGATCTCAGGAAAGAGAACAGTTTAATTTTTGATATATCCAGATCATTGATGGTCTTTTGTCTTAGTCAGGTGACATATGTTTATTATCAATGCTTTTATCATTTGTCAATGCTTGAGGTTCCAGACAAAATTGAATATCACGCACAGCACAGAACGTGAGCGGAAGTTAATTTGACAAAAGAGAAGGCTCTTGAAATGTTGATAACTGTTGTTTGCATATGGTAGGGCAGCACAGTGGCGCAGCTGGTAGAGCTACAGCATCATAGTGGCAGAGACCCTGGTTTGATCCTGACCTCGGCTGTTGTCTGTGTGGAATTTGTATGTTCACTCTGTGACCTTGTGGGTTTCTTGTAGGTGCTTTAGTTTCCGCCCACATTCCATAGACATGCGGGTTTGTAGTCTGTACTCTGTAAATTGCCTGTAGTGTGCAGGGAGTGGATGCGAAAGTGAATATTATAGAACTAGTGGGATTGGGTGATTGCTGGTTGGCCTGGACACATTGGGCTGAAGGGAGTGTTTCCTTGCTGTATCTTTCAATCACTCAATCAATCAGTGGATTAATTTCATTTCAGGACTGAATTTGAGAATTTACTGGTTGCAGTATTGGGAGTGTTTATGAGTGTCCCAGACCAATTTGTGTTGCCACTTAGTGTGAACACCTCTTCATTTTTATTCATTTTATTAATGGATGCACATATCTGAATGGCTTTTTATGATATGAATAACCATATCTCCATCCTCTTCAGTAAATGTTTTTGATTATAATTCATTTAAAAATTCTAGTGCTTTTTTTACTTACAATTGATTATCATTTAATGTACTTGTGTAGTAACACTACTTTCCCCAAACTCCAGTGATATAAAACTATTCATTGACTATAAATGAATTTCTGTTTGCGATGTAATAGATAGGACAACGTGTATTTGATGGCTACAATAATAATTATGCACCTTACTTAGACAAAGAAGCATAATGTGCATGTAACTGATATTCCAACTACCCGAAACAATCCACATGATCTTACTTCACCAGAGGTATTCCTGTTCTATCCATCGCACACCAACATTCTCTGCTCATGATTTTTTTCTCTAATTTCCATTTCTCATGAAAGCCCATGGACCTACAATATTAGCTGTTTCCCTTTCTCATATTCTGCTGGACCTACTTATTATTTCCAGCATGCTCTGCTAATTTAAGTAGCAATGTTACAAAATTTTGAGATTCTAAAAATCAAGTCTGTAATTTATCCCATCAGATAAAGCATAAAAAGAAGTTTAATTTGACACCTAATTCACTTTCATATCTTCAGTATTAAAAAAACTATGGCCATTTTCATACTCGGAAATTAGCATCTTGTTCCCTATTGCTTTTCCATTGACTTAACACAAAAGCTGTGATCGAGGACAGTCAAAAGCCCATAACTTTCTTAAAAATTAAAAGAACTGAAAGAAATTTTCAGTTATTATAGATTGAAGCATTCTGAAACAAATATGAAACAATCTTACTTAGACGACATGAAATTAAAGCATATAATTAGTTAGTTACCTAATTGTAGCTAATTACAAAATTCAATTACTAGATCTAAACATCTATCAATTTCTTAAGAATAGATTAACATTTTTAAAAAGCCTAAGTGTCCAAATAACATTCACACAAGAATTCACAATATAACATAATTTTTGAATCTCATTGTCATGGACTTATAGGCCAAATGGAAGGAATTTAATGTTTAATACCTGTAAATTAATGGCCATTTTAATCATCTTGCGAGTGGGTTTTTCTGGAACGCGATCGATTGGAACGTTGTATTTGCGGTGAATTTAAACCCGTATCGGCATGAAAAATACTGCCGGTTCGTTCGGGGAAAAAAATCACAGTTTCACAACTTAAAATGTGAATTAAAGGCATCTTAAGGAGCTCTTTTATACATAAAATAAACGGCTTTCGTTTACCTGTCCCATGCGTGAAATCCGTCCCCGTTGTCGGCGTTGACGGCTTCAGAAGCTGATTTTAAAATAACTCCAGCGCTGAAATTGTTGGGTGATTTTTAAAACAAAATACACAGAACGCCCGTCGGAACGATTCTTCAGCAAAAGCTTGCATTCCAACTAAATATAATCCAGGACAAGGTAGGAAAAACCCGCGTTTTAACCCCACCCCCCCCCTCAAAGACGCCAAAATCGCGCACACGGCCATTGGCAGAATTGCAGCGCCACTGAAGGTGAGTATTGTAACATACCTAACTTAAGTAGCAATTAACCCACTTTGGAAGCAGAAGTGTTACCACTTTAATTGTTGCATTACCATTATTCTGGCAAAGGCTCTTCCTCATTCGTAAGAAGCTGCAACATGATAGCCTTTGTCTGAATAGCGATATAACGCATCAGCTTCTCATCATGTCACTCCACCATAAAAATGTGTTTTGCATTCAAATTATTAACAGTAAAAATAATGGGGTGATGTTCAACATATTATGTTACATGGTTGACACAAAATGTTGGAGTAACTCAGCGGGACAGGCAGCATCTCTGGAGAGAAGGAATGGGTGACGTTTCTGGTCGAGACCCTTCATCAGACATGTTACATGATCTTTGATCTGGGAAAAAACTTTCACTTGTGTTCACTACAAACCATATGGGTGTTGCTATCAGTTCAGTTCAGTTTATTGTCACTGTACCAAGGTACAGTGAAGAGCTTTTGTTGCGTACTATCCAGTCAGCGGAAGGGATCAATATATGATTACAATTGAGTCATTTACATGATAATAAGGGAATAACGTTTAGTGCCAGGTAAAGCCAGTAAAGTCCGATCAAAAATAGTCCAAGGGTCACCAATGAGGTAGACCCTCATTGAGGACTGCTCTCTAGTTATGGTAGGATGATTCAATTGGCTGAAAACGCCTGGGAAGAAACTGACCCTGAATCTGGAGGTATGTGTTTTCACACTTCTATACCTTTTGCCTGATGGGATAGGGGAGAAGAGGGAGTGGCCAGGGTGCAACCCATCCTTGATTATACTGCTGGCCTTGCCAAGGCACACTTCATGTTACAGTCAATGATCTGTGTTAGTTGCAGAACAATACTCTGACCTATTACTGGCATGCTGTGGAGATATTTGAATCTCTCTCAGAGAACAGAACTAGGGCATGTGAACCCCAACTTAATTTATCAAGTTGAGTTTATTGTCATCTGCATAAGTATGGTGAGATACAATGCAATGAAAATTAGCTCGCAGCAGCATCACAAGCACTTAAACTTGAACAGTGTACAAAAACATAAATCATATGTAAGCT
Source organism: Malacoraja senta (assembly GCA_038087875.1). Classification (NCBI taxonomy): domain Eukaryota; kingdom Metazoa; phylum Chordata; class Chondrichthyes; order Rajiformes; family Rajidae; genus Malacoraja; species Malacoraja senta. Next base: position 53,079,697 of record CM075980.1, read on the forward strand.
ACACATACATTCTACATGGAGACCATGATAAAAAAAAGACGTGAATACATAAATACACAATTGGAAAACAAGTTCATGATCGTACAGAAGGTTGTCCCTCGTCTTATGTGGCCGAGGTAGGATTAGGGTTATGCAGGTTGTTTCAAGAACGTGATAGTGTTCGAAAGTAGTTACTCCTGAACTGGTGAGGTGGGATTCAGACATCTGTACCTCCTGCCCAATGCCAGCAGACAGTAGAGATTATGGCCCGGATGGTGGAAATCCTTGATAGTTGTGGTCTTCTCAAGGCAGAGTCTCATGTAGATGCTTTCAATGGTAGGAATGACTGTTTCCCCTGGTGCACTGGGCTGAGTTCACCATTGTCTGCAGCCTCTTGCATTCCTGAGTACTGGAATAGCTGTACCAGGCCATTATGCAACCAGTCAGATACTTACTGCAGTGGATGTGTAAGGTGTGAGTTCCAGTGTACGTACTGTCTACTCATGGCTATATTTATGCTCTCTTCTAATGCTCTGAAATCCTCTTTACTGCTAATGTGTATTCCCATTGGTAAATCCACCTCTCTAAAACTAGAACATTATTCATAACATGAATAGGATGACTTCGATCTTCTCATTTCTTATTATTTATATTTTTTTTGGATCTGGTCATCATTGTCAAGTCCATTATTTATTGCCCATCCTTAATTGTCTTTGGGACATTGATGGTGAGCTGCAGCTTTTTAATGTACTTTGTAGAATGTACTCAAACCAAGCACTGATGGAATGAAAATTCCAGGATCTAGACTTGAAAACTGTGATACATTTGCAAGTCAGTACGTGTGCAACATTGAGGAAAGACAGCTGTGTTCTCAAATGCCTGAAGCCCTGTTACTTCTAAGTAGTAGGCCTTACAAGTATAGAGATGCTTTGCTACACTCTACTTTAGAGATACAATAAGGAAACAAGCCCTTCGGCCCACCGAGCCCGCACCGACCAGCGATCACCCCGTACACTGGCACTATTCTACACCACTAGGGATAATTTACAATTTTACCAAAGCCCCCAAACCTGTATGTCTTTGGAGTGTGGGAGGAAACCGGAGCACCCGGAGAAAACCCACATGGTCACAAGGAGAATGTACTAACTCCTAAAAGACAGTACTCATAGTCAGGATTGAACCCAGGTCTTTGGCGCTCTAAGGTAGCAACTCTACCGCTGTGCCAGTGCTGTTAGTATACTTAAACAAATATCTCCAGTGCATTTTGTACAATGGTGGACACTGCAAACAATGTGTTCTCGTGGCAGAGGGAATAATGGTAGATGGGGTACTGATCAAGCAGGTTGCTGTATTCTGAATGTCACGATCAGATTGGATCTTGAGGAGAGCGCACTACAAAATCCTACTTGCTGATTTTCTACTGCTTGTGATGACCCTGTTTCATATTTTATGCTACGTATCAACCTTGTTCAAATTTTCTTTATTTTTCAGCCCATTTGACATGATTGTATTTGTTCTGCCATCCATTTTAACTTCATTCAGCTGTATGTAATCCTGTTCTTGCTCTTTATAATATTGTTTTTTTTTCACAAAGGCATTAGAATATGTTGAAGTTTACTGCTTTGATTTTTGGAATGTGCCTGCCTTGATATTCTTACTGATTAACTGCAGAAACAGTCATTGTGAAGTTTTCTCTGTTTTCTTTGGGGGCAATATGCCGTTCCATTTGTGTTGTCGTTAACACTGGATATCGGATTTATATTGTAGCTACCTAAATCAGAAACGTAACACTGATAAATAAACGCTTGCAGTTTCACGGTTTAGCCACGTGATAGATTTGTTTTTTGTTTTTTTAAATTGTTGATTCACCACCCAAACAAAGAAGAGTAATTTCTAAGTTAGTAGTTGTGAACATCTCCATAATTAGGCATTTATGCACCTGCGGGACATTGCATTCTGCTGTCCCATATCCTGGACTGTGGAAGACAGAAAGAAATTTGAAATTACCAAGAGTAGTAAAGTAAGAGAAAACTACCACGTTAATAAAGAAGCCCAAAAATAATCATATTTTGTAAGGTTGTGTATTCCGAATGCTCGCAACATAAGCATGCTCTCAGCAAATGTGATCCACGAATGGAATTATTATACTAACCAGCTGGGGCCATCGTACCTGCAGGATAATGACAATTTGGATTTTTTGAACAAAAATATGCAGCAAATAATGATGATTTTTAAATATAAATAAATTTGTTAGCAGATTTGATAAATGAAATGTCGGCCAAATCTAAATCACATTCTGTGAATCAACAGGTATGCTAAATTTATGATCTGCCACAGAAGGGCATAAATGCCAACTGCTTTGCACCAAACGATTACATTTCATTTGATTAACTACCCATTTTACACATGGTATTTTGGTGATGTCAAAGGATGTAGACAATTCACATCTGTTTCCCACTGATAATTGCCATGTATCTTTGTTATATATAAACTACTTTTTTTTATTTTTTTTTCTCTAGATTGGCTTTGCTTCAATTAATAGTGATAGAAGTAGCTTTGAAAATTAAGGGATCTGGAGGAAACACTTGCTTATATAAAAAGGTCCCTGAGGGGGTTTAAATTCATTCCTGTAAGTTGTATCTCTGCAGTTAAATCTGGTCATATCAAGTCTTAAATATTACAAACTGAAAATAGTGTCAATGCAACTTAATAAAAGAAATGAAGAGCCAGAAATAGGAATTGACCCTGTTCCATGAATCAGTAATCCAGTCTTGGCTTCAGATTCACTGTCCAGCTATTTCCCTACATCCCTGTTATTTAAATGTCTATCTATCTCTGCCTTGAATATATTAAATAACTCCACCTCCACCTCCACAGCCTCCATGGTTAGAGAATTTCAAAGATTTCTGAGAGAAAAGAATCCCTCCTGAAATGGCAACTCCTTATTCTTAAACCATCCCTTTATTTGTAAATAGTTCCACTTGGGGGGACACATCATCATAGCATGCACCCAGACAAACCTCAAGAGAATCTTGTGTTTTTCAATAAAATCACCTATCATCATTCAATACTCCAATAAATGTAGGCACAATCTGCTCATCTTTTCTTCGTAAATCAACTCAATCCCATGAAACAACGCTAATGAGCTTTGGCAAAGCTTTCAATGTGAGCACACCCATCATTGAATGTGGAAATCAAAAATATATGCAGTACTCCAAAAATGGTCTCACTAGTTCCCAGTAAAGTTGAATCACAATTTCTCTACTTTTGTACTCCATATCCTTGGCAAAGGCTAGTGTTCGATTACTCTTCTTAATAACTTGCTGTACCTGCTGGATTGTGTTTCATGCACTGGGGCCCACAGATCAGTTTGTACTTCAACATTTGTAGTCTTGTACCATATGTTTAATTATTTCATTCTTTCTCTCACATTATAGCACATGAAACTTTATCTGCCAAATTCTGCCCACTCACTTTATGTACGTATATACCTGTGGAGACTTTGTGAACTTACAACTTGCTTACCCACTGATTTTCATTTAATTTGGTTCATTTCTCCTTCATACAATCATCTGTGTAGAGTGTAAATAATTGAGGCCTAGAACTGATCCCCATGGCATCCTATTAATTACTAGTTTCTAGTTTATATATACAGTGGCTGGCAAAAGTTTTCATACCCCTTGAACTTTTCCACATTTTGTCTCGTTACAACCACAAACGTAAATGTATTTTATTGGGATTTTATGTGATAGACCAACACAAAGTGGTGCATAATTGTGAAGTGGAAGGAAAATGATACATGGTTTTCAAATTTTTTTACAAATAAAAAACTGAAAAGTGTCCGCGTGCAAAAGTATTCAGCCCCCCTGAGTCAATAACCATATAATAACCATATAACCATAACAGCACGGAAACAGGCCATCTCGGCCCTTCAAGTCCGTGCCGAACACTTACTCTCACATTAAAAAAAAAAAAATTAAAAAAAAAGTCTTTTGGGGTATGTCTCTACCAGCTTTGCACATCTAGAGACTGAAATTTTTGCCCATTCTTCTTTGCAAAATAGCTCAAGCTCAGTCAGATTGTCTGGAGAGTGTCTGTGAACAGCAATTTTCAAGTCTTGCCAGAGATTCTCAATTGGATTTAGGTCTGGACTTTGACTGGGCCATTCTAACACATGAATATGCTTTGATCTAAACCATTCCATTGTAGCTCTGGCTGTATGTTTAGGGTCGTTGTTCTGCTGGAAGGTGAACCTCCGCCCCAGTCTCAAGTCTTTTGCAGACTCTAACAGGTTTTCTTCCAAGATTGCCCTGTATTTGGCTCCATCCATCTTCCCATCAACTCTGACCAGCTTCCCTGTCCCTGCTGAAGAAAACCATCCTCACAGCATGATGCTGCCACCACCATGTTTCACAGTGGGGATGGTGTGTTCAGGGTGATGTGCAGTGTTAGGTTTCCGCCACACATAGCGTTTTGCATTTAGGTCAAAAACTTCAATTTTGGTCTCATCTGACCAGAGCACCTTCCTCCACATGTTTGCTGTGTCCCCCACATGGCTTGTGGCAAACTGCAAACGGGACTTCTTATGGCTTTTTTTCAACAATGGCTTTCTTCTTGCCACTCTTCCATAAAGGCCCGATTTGTGGAGTGCACGACTAATAGTTGTCCTGTGGACAGATTCTCCCACCTGAGCTGTGGATCTCTGCAGCTCCTCCAGAGTTACCATGGGCCTCTTGGCTGCTTCTCTGATCA
>CM075980.1:53084627-53232214 GCA_038087875.1 Malacoraja senta
AGGCTGTTTTAATTTTCTGTGGAGTTTTTGAAGTAACATTAAAATTATTCAACTTTGATAAACTTCCCCACCTCCAGGGAATACAGGGGAGGGTGTCCTTTTTCACACTCTATCAAGATCAAATGGAAAAAAATTGTTTGTTAATTAATCTCTATTCAGTAAATGCATGGCTCTATGTGATGCTGCCCCATGTGAAAAAAGAGATGCACAGGAACAGTCACCATTATACTCTTAGTAGGTTGGTCTTAAGACAGGAAGGTACCACAGAAGCAGCTCAAGTTAGAATGGAAGGGGAGATTAGAGATCCAGTTCCTGACCATTATTCAATGATCTTGTTGGGAAGTGATTGCTTTAGAAAGACAAGCATTGATATAGCAACTTTAATATCTCTTTGAGTACGTCCCAAAATACTTTACAAACACTGAAGTACTTATGAACTGTGGTTACTCTTATAATACAGGAAAGTGGGCAGCTGCTTTGTACTCGAGAAACTTCTGTAAACTGCAGTCTGAATGACAATCCACTTTTAACGGTGGTGATTTCATAGTAAGAATGATTCCCTAGACACGTCTTTGAAATAAAGTTGTGGGATATTTTCACAGCTACTAGAGGGATCAGATTGGGTTGGTTTCTGTTACTGCACAGTCCTGCAGGACTGCATTGTAGTATCTGCCTGTATTGAATTTAGCAATTATACCAAATAAGCATTTTGATAAAAAACACCAAATATTTTGGTGATGAGAGAGTAATAATGATGAAAGGAACCTAGAGACTCCGTCAGTTTCGCCACCTCCAACGTGACCCCACCACTCGCCACATCTTCCCATCTCCCCCCATGTCTGCCTTCCGCAAAGACCGCTCCCTCCGTAACTCCCTTGTCAATTCTTCCCTTCCCTCCCATACCACCCCCTCCCCTGGTACTTTCCCTTGCAACCGCAAGAGATGCAACACTTGTCCCTTCACCTCCCCCCTCTACTCCATTCAAGGACCCAAGCAGTCGTTCCAGGTGCGACAGAGGTTCACCTGCATCTCCTCCAACCTCATCTATTGCATTCGCTGCTCTAGATGCCAGCTGATCTACATCGGTGAGACTAAGCGGAGGCTTGGCGATCGTTTCGCCGAACACCTCCGGTCGGTCCGCAATAACCAACCTGAACTCCCGGTGGCTCAGCACTTCAACTCCCCCTCCCATTCCGTATCTGACCTCTCTGTCCTGGGTCTCCTCCATGGCCACAGCGAGCAACACCGTAAATTGGAGGAAATGCACCTCATATTCCGCTTGGGCAGTCTACACCCTGGGGGCTTGAACATTGAATTCTCCCAATTCTGCTAGCCCTTGCTGTCCCCTCCCCTTCATCAGCCATCTGGTTGTCTCCTCCCCTCCCCCAGCCCTCGGGCTCCTCCTCCGCCTTTCTCCTTTTTTCCTTTCTTCTCCCCACCCCCCATCAGTCTGAAGAAGGGTTTCGGCCCGAAACGTTGCCTATTTCCATCGCTCCATAGATGCTGCTGCACCCGCTGAGTTTCTCCAGCATTTTTGTGTACCTTAGAGATTTATGACACTTGCTTGGTGACACCTCCAGCGGCTCATTAAAGGATGTTTTTTTAGGTTAGGTCAAGAAAAATTAGTAATTGAGCCATTTGGCATGAAAACAGGCCCTTCAGCTCAAATGGACTATGCTGACCAAGTTGCCAAACCAAGCTAGTCCCATGTGCCTATGAGCTCATTTTGCTTCAACCCTTTCCTGTCCACATATCTGTCTAAGTATCTTTTAAATGTCAAAATTGTACCCGCCTTTAGCTTTTCGGCTGGTAATTTGCTGTAATTGCCTCTGTTGCTCTACATGATGCAGCATCCACAGTTCAATGAGGATTTGTAAGACTGCGGGGTGGGGTTTATAAACAGATGGGGAAACTTAGTTTTTTAAAATATTTTAAAGAGCATCGGGCGATGTTGTACTAAGAACCAATTTTATGAGTGAATAATAAAGTTGCAATCACACAAATCTACCAATAGAAATAATGCCTTTTTTGCTGAGATATGTTTCTTCACTGCTTTTTAGAGGAGGATTTACTGTGTCGAATGTCTGTTTGGTTTACTTCTGAAATTCAACATAGATTTCCACTTAGCAACAGGTCTGACATCACTTTAGCCACTTACATTGATTTTAATGGAAAATGTGTGCATCAACCTAATCCACTCACCAAGGAAGTCAAGCAGTCAAAGTGAGAACAGACAGTCTTTCTTTGTCTTTGCAGCAAAACCACAGAAAAATTAAAGTGCATGTATACTCCATGCATGCATCAATTACTCAATTTTAATTACAAATCAGAGTGTAATTACCCACTTCTGGATTCCCAATTAGCCACATGTAGTGAGTGACAAATGTGTACTGAATAGCTCTGTTCAACCACACAAATATTAAATCTAATCCCAACAAGAGTTTGTCAGAAAGAAAAACTGCAGAGGCTGCAGCAAGATTGATGTGAAGTACTTAAGCATGTTTCATATTTAGGTTACTATGGTGAGTCTTGTGTTGATGCCTGTCAGCTGAATCCATGTGAAAATGAGTTTGCCTGCCGACGTAAGCCTAGCTCCTCGCATGGATACACATGTGATTGTGGAGAGAACCATTTCGGCCAATACTGTGAACACAGGTAACAAAACATCCTTCTAAATAAGAATTGTAACATATTTATTGGCATAGAGGCTTGCAAACAACAAAAATAATGAATTGGCAAGTGTATTTTGTCAACAAAATTATAACTAATTTATGGATCTCATCACCTGTTTCAAAACCTGCTAATGTTCCTGAACATTAGCACGAGTAATGCAATCTGAGTTTGTCAAACCTTCAGGCACACTTGATTAGATTAGACCTTTGCTCTGCTTACCATCTATCTAAAGACCTGATTCTTGGCAGAGGTCCACAACATAATTGGCAGCTGTACGGTTCTTTAAAAGTGGCCACTTTTTTAGCATCTTTAAAGATCAGCCACGTTGACACTATCAAAAACACTGCAGCAATGGTTCAGCCATGAACTCCTTGAAAGTCGGGGGGCAAAGGTCACTTTTTACCAAAGGTCCATTATCGAAGATAGACACAAAGTGCTGGAGTAACTCAGCGGGTCAGGCAGCATCTCTGGAGAAAAAAAGATTGCCGATATTTCAGGTCAGAACCCCTTTTCAGACTCTGATCTGAAGAAGGGTTCCGACCCAAATCGTCATCCATCCTTTTTCTCCAGGGATGCTGCCTGACCCGCTGATTTACACCAGCACTTTGTGTCTATCTTTTATAAACCAGCATCTTTTCTACACAGTCCATTATCACTGCATCTGAAAGGATATTACATGCTTTCCAATTAAGGTACTTAAATACTGTGCATTTATTTCTTGATTTATGAAAGGGATGGAAAATATTTAATTGATCAAAATTTTGGAAATTGATATGGCTGAACAAATACATTATAGGTACAGCATAGCCTTATGGGTGGAAAGCAATTTGTAGTTGTTATTGTGATAATTAGATTTATAAATGGAAGGAACCTTTTCCAATGAAAATATGTAATCAAGGAATCATTGTATGTAAAATAAGGTTGCTTTCTATGTGCGTTCTTGTTGCTTATCTTTGCTGATCCCCTGCCTAACTACCCCCATCTTCCCCCCTTTTCCTATATGTTTCTAAACACAATATTATTTGCATGGGAAAGTTACTAACAAATAGTAATACATTTTTTATTGCACATTTACATCTCATAATCCACAATTGACAAGAGAAGCAAAGTAACTTTTTTTAATTCTCAAATCAATTGATGAATTCCTGTGCAGTTTCCTCGGTTGACACTGCACTAAATAGTTAATTTACACCAAAACCTCTAAAAATGTTGCTATCCAAATCAACAAGTGGAATAGATCTAAGAAGCACCAAACCTACAGTAGCTAATGCCTCTAACAATGATTTGCCTAAACTGATCACTTTGTTGTAATCTATGGTTATAAATCTAGAGTCCACTCGCAGTGGCATGGTACTACACCAGCACACAGAGGAATGTTAAATATAAAGACCTAAAGAAATGTAACGAGTTTCTTTGTACTAACAAGCTTAAGCACTGTAATCCTTAAATCATGTTAAAATTGAATGCATTTCAAAAGTACTTCATTGGCTGTAAAATTCTTTGAGCTGTCCTGAAATTGTGAAAAGCTGAAGATTAAAGTCTACTTTTTTTTCCACTTCTAACATTTGGTTCAGGATTGACCAGCAGTGCCCCAAAGGATGGTGGGGTAACCCAACATGTGGACCTTGCAACTGTGATATCAATAAGGGGTTTGATCCTGACTGCAACAAGACAAATGGTCAATGCCACTGTAAGGTGAGTGTCATCCTAACTTAAGTACAGTAGCTGATTGTATTGTTTTACATTTGCAAGTGTACACAAAATTACGTAAGTGGGAATGCATGTTGCCCCATTTCATGTGAGAATTTGAAACTTTTGTTTCATGCCAGACATGCAAAAATATTTATTTTCCAGATATCCCATGATGTTTTAAATTTGACTTTGTACATTTTATGAGGATGTTGCCAGGACTAGAGGGTCTGTGCTATAGGGAATGGTTGAGTAGGCTAGGACTCTATTCTTTGGAGCACAGGAAGCTGAGGGGTGATCTTATATAGGTGTATAAAATCTTGAGAGGAATAGATCTGGTAGATGCACAGTTTCTTGCCGACAGTAGGTGAATCGAGGACCAGAGGACGTAGGTTTAAGGTGAAGGGGAAAAGATTTAATAGGAATCTGAGGGGAAACGTTTTCACACAAAAGGTGGTGGGTGTATGGAACAAGCTGCCAGAGGAGGTAGTTGAGGTTGGGATTATCCCAACGTTTAAGAAACTGTTGGACAGGTACATAGACAGGTCAGGTTTGGAGGGATATGGACCAAACGCAGGCAGGTGGGACTAATGTAGCTGGGACATGTTGGGCCATGTGGGCAAGTTGGGCTGAAGGGCCTGTTTCCACACTGTATCACTGTATGACTCTTTTTAACTCCGTCAATCTGACTTTATATGGAATGATTTTCTGACCTTCAAAAAAATGTCATTCTCTCGTGCTCTTTCGCACTTGCCAGTCAGTAATTTCCTCAGTTTTGTTTCTTAGAGATATAATATTGTAGAAATTATTTTCATTATTCATTACAAATATTTTAAATAATGATTCTGCCCTGCCAATGGATTTTAAACCTACAGAAATGTTCTAGTTTATTCACAAGGTTGATGTTTCTGATTCCCATAGCAGCAGATGTATGTTGAATTATGAGCAATGTTATACCATAATCCTGCCACGATTAGAAACTGACTGCCTAAACTAGTTTCATACAAAATCACCTGCTCCGCACCACCAACTGGGGGTTTTCACTCAATTTAATCTGACAACCATTTTCTTCACAATCTATTTCCTTTACTTATTTTCTTTAGCGTCTATCTTTATAAATCGTTTGCAGTTCTATTGTCACGCATTGATTTGTGGTAGTAAAACAATATGTATCTAACTCCCTGCATTTGGACTGTTTTCACATAGTCTCTTAACTGTGGAATATTTTGTAACATAAGCTGTGCTATACCCTTTGCTGTTCTCAAAATTCATGAATAAAGGACCTGTGAAACCTTGAATTGGTCTGAGTTAGATTTGAATCCAACATCCAGATATGAAAGGGCAGATCTGTATTTGTCAAACACTATTCATTCCTGAATGCCAGCCACTGTAAAAAAAAAAAATCATATGAATAAAATATTTGTATTTGCGAATGATTGCATTAGATTTTTTTATTTGTATGATTTACAGATTAATGGGCTGCACGATTTATGTCAATAAAAATCCCATAAATGTTGTAATCATTTATTCCCTACCGTAAACTCAGTTTAACACAAGTTTGTTTTTGTTCTTCCAGGAGTATCACTATCATCCTGTTGGAAGCGATGCATGCCTACCTTGTGACTGCTATCCCATTGGCTCGTTTTCCAGGTCATGCGATCAAGAAACCGGCCAATGCCACTGTAGACCGGGAGTGATTGGACGTCAGTGCAACCAGTGTGATAATCCCTTTGCAGAGGTCACGCACAGTGGATGTGAAGGTAAGAAGTGTTCTTCCAAGTTAATTTACCAAAACATCAAAACATAGCAGCAGGAATAGTTAGAGTAACTCAGCGGGACAGGCAGCATCTCTGGAGAGAAGGGATGGGTGACGTTTCAGACCTGAAGAAGGGTCTTGACCCGAAATGTCACCCAATCCTTCTCTCCAGAGATGCTGCCTGTCCCACTGAGTTACTCCAGCATTTGATTGATTCCCACTGCCTCAGGAAAGCAGCCAACATGATCAAGCACTTTTTTCACACCAGTCATTGATCTTCCCCTGCTCCTGTTGGGTAGTTTTAAAGGACGTAACAAAAGACTTAGAAACAGCTTTTTCCTCCTCTGTTATCAGATTTCTGAATGGTCCCTCCATAAGGTGGGGTGTAGTCCTAATCTTCCAATTTATCTTATTGCAGTCATTGGACCTTTTCTCTGGAACTGTTATGCTATAATGCTGAAAAACGACATTTTGAACTCTGGTATTTTTCCTCTTTGCTTTACCTGTTCTACTTGCGTTTGGCTTGATTATATTCTGGCCTGCCTTTCAATATGATTATAGCTGATCGGTCCCAGGCCACGGCTCCTCCACTGCCCCAGCCACAACTTCTATTCCCTCCCAAGCCACAACTCCTCCTGTCTACCACACGGCGGCTCCTCCTCTGTCACAGACCGTGGCCCCACTTCTCGCAGGGGGTGGTAAATCTCTGGATTTCTATTGGGTGAAGAATTCCAGAGGGTCACTGTCCTCTACAAGAACTTCCCACACACTTATGTTTTAAATGACTGTCCACTTGTCTTGTAACTATGTCCCCTTGTCTGACATTCTGAAAATTGTTTTGATGATCACCCCTCATTCTTCTAAATTCCATAGAATAAAGATCTAATTTGGCGATTGGCTTGTGATCGGGCAACCCTCTCAAACAAGGGTGGAGTGAATCTCTTTAGGATTGCTTCCAATGCTAATATAGGGGCCAGAATTGTGCACAGTGCTCCATGTGTGCTTCCAGTATCCTGTCCACTTGTAACAATACTTCCCTATTACTAAACTTAAATTCTGCAATGGGGCCAATGTGCTATTTTCTTTGTAACTGCTTAACATTTTTAACTGCTCACATTTTTACAGTTTGTGCATAAGAACCCAGATCCCTTTGTTCATCTGCAATCTTTTGGTGTTTAGATTATAGTCTGAAGGATGATAGACTCCTTTTACTGAATTATGTGACCTTACAATTTCCAAGGCATTAAGTCCTATTTGCTAAGCTTTCTTGCACTCTCACAACCTACCTGTATCCTGTTACAGAGTTCAAATATCATCAGTCCCACCAGTTATTGTGTTATTGGCAAATGGAAATATCGAACACTCTGGCCCCTCCTCTAGGTTGTTGGTATAAATCATAAATAAATACGGTCAATAATTATCTTTGTGGGATTGCATTAGTTGCATCCACAGTCTCAAATATCCATATTTATTTTGATTTCCTGTCTTCTATGCAATAACCTATCTTCAATCCATTCTGACACACTTCCCTCTACACCATGCCTTCTGTGGCACATTGTCAAATGCCGTCCGAAAAAGCAAATAAACTACACTTACCCTTCTATGCACTGTGCTAGTTATATCCCCAAACAATTTGAGCAAATTTATCAAACTTGATTTACCTTGATTTATATTAAGCTTCACTAAAAGACTGGCTTATTTCTTCCTCGATTATAGACTCCAGCATTGTGTCAGCAACAGTTGTTACGTTAACAGGCCTGTAGTTGTCTACTTTTTATCTTATCCAGTCATGTTTGCCATTTTTCAATCAGCTGTTATTTTCCCAGAACTCTGCAGTTGCATCCTGTGGTACAAGCCTTCAGGACCTGGCAACCCGGCTGCCTCTAGTCCCAATGGTTTTTCTCATACCTCGTTCCTCGTGATGGTGATTACTACAAGTTCTTCTATACTTCTAGAAACTAGTCCAGCAGATATCTTTGGGATATTTGCATTGCCCTCTACCATGCAGACTAATGCAAAGTGCTGTTTTCATTTACAGTGGCTTGCAAAAGTATTCATCCCCCTTGAACTTTTCCACATTTTGTCACGTTACAACCACAAACGTAAATGTATTTTATTGGGATATTATGTGATAGACCAACACAAAGTGGCGCATAATTGTGAAGTGGAAGGAAAATGATACATGGTTTTCAAATTTTTTTACAAATAAAAAACTAAAAAGTGTTGCGTGCAAAAGTATTCAGCCCCCTTTACTCTGATACCCCTAAATAAAATCCAGTGCAACCAATTGCCTTCAGAAGTCACCTAATTAGTAAATAGAGTCCACTTGTGTGTAATCTAATCTCAGTATAAATACAGCTGTTCTGTGAAGGCCTCAGAGGTTTGTTAGAGAACATTAGTGAACAAACAGCATCATGAAGCCCAAGGAACACACCAGACAGGTCCGGGATAAAGTTGTGGAGAAGTTTAAAGCAGGGTAGGTTATATAAAAATATCCCAAGCTTTGAACATCTCACAGAGCACTGTTCAATCCATCATCCGAAAATGGAAAGAGTATGGCACAACTGCAAACCTACCAAGACATGGCCGTCCACCTAAACTGACAGGCCGGGCAAGGAGAGCATTGATCAGAGAAGCAGCCAAGAGGCCCATGATAACTCTGGAGGAGCTGCAGAGATCCACAGCTCAGGTGGGAGAATCTGTCCACAGGACAACTATTAGTCGTGCACTCCACAAATCGGGTCTTTATGGAAGAGTGGCAAGAAGAAAGCCATTGTTGAAAAAAAGCCATAAGAAGTCCCGTTTGCAATTTGCCACAAGCCATGTGGGGGACACAGCAAACATGTGGAGGAAGGTGCTCTGGTCAGATGAGTTTTTGGCCTAATGCAAAACGCTATGTGTGGTGGAAAACTAACACTGCACATCACCCTGAACACACCATCCCCACTGTGAAACATGGTGGTGGCAGCATCATGCTGTGGGGATGCTTTTCTTCAGCAGGGAAGCTGGTCAGAGTTGATGGGAAGATGGATGGAGCCAAATACAGGGCAATCTTGGAAGAAAACCTGTTAGAGTCTGCAAAAGACTTGAGACTGGGGCGGAGGTTCACCTTCCAGCAGGACAACGACCCTAAACATACAGCCAGAGCTACAATGGAATGGTTTAGATCAAAGCATATTCATGTGTTAGAATGGCCCAGTCAAAGGCCAGACCTAAATCCAATTGAGAATCTCTGGCAAGACTTGACAATTGCTGTTCACAGACGCTCTCCATCCAATCTGACTGAGCTTGAGCTATTTTGCAAAGAAGAATGGGCATAAATTTCAGTCTCTAGATGTGCAAAGCTGGTAGAGACATACCCCAAAAGACTTGCAGCTGTAATTGCAGCGAAAGGTGGTTCTACAAAGTATTGACTCAGGGGGGGTGTATACTTTTGCACGCGACACTTTTCAGTTTTTTATTTGTAAACAAATTTGAAAACCATGTATCATTTTCCTTCCACTTCACAATTATGCGCCACTTTGTGTTGGTCTATCACATAAAATCCCAATAAAATACATTTACGTTTGTGGTTGTAACGTGACAAAATGTGGAAAAGTTCAAGGGGTATGAATACTTTTGCAAGCCACTGTATCTGCCATTTCCTTGCTTTCCCGTCTCACCCTCTGGGGATCTCACATTTACTCTAGCTCCCTGTTTCTACTCACATAAACATAAACATCTTTGTTGTAATGTTGCTTGCCAGTTATCTCTCTGTCAATTGTTCCTCTCCTATTAACTTTTTAGTTGCTTAGTTGTCACAGGTTTGTCTGCTCGAATCTTTGATTTTCTCTCGAAAACATAGTAGAAAGGTTGTTTTATGATCGTGGACAGATGGAGACCATGATATAGATATATTATAACTAAATTAAATTTCGAAAAATGTCACTAATATAATTTTTGCACTCTGCGTGAACAGTGTTCCTGTAATTTATTTATTTTGGTAAAGTTCTGTTGGCAATCTTTTCCTTCTTCTCGCATATATTTGTGTCTGACTATTTAAGCTCAGGGCATGTGGTAGCATAAATATGGATGAATTTCAAACCATCTTCCTTCACCTGTTAACTTAGTATAAACAATAACACTTAGAGTAAATCGTTCAACACTTTCTTTACAGTAGCAGAAAATAATCAGATGTAAGTTTGTCAATTTATTTGAAGTAGTTGACCTTACTGTTAGAAAATATTGCAGTTTGCATCTCAATAGATCCCTTAATTGATAGAGCGTTCATTAACTTTTGTTTGTGAAAGGTAGTTGATAGAAAGAATTAACCTAAAGCTAGCACTTGCAGAGAATCTTAATTGCAAAAAATAATTTAGAAGTTACCTGATGAAGAAACTAATGGGGGCTTTTTATGATGGAATACAACTATTTTCTCCTGCAAGTTTAACATAAGGATTGTTCTTGCAAATGAGGAGAATACATAGGAAAGTAAGCAACTGCAGCAGGAGTAGTCCATTCACCCCCTTGCACTTTACCGTTTAATAAGATCGTAACAGATCTTTTACCTTGCACCTCATTCACCTTTGGGTCACTTTCCCACGCTCTCCCCATAGCTCCTTAGCATCAAAAAATCTTTAATTTCCTAGACTCCATTTCCTTCCACAGATGCTGCCTGACCCCCAGAGTTCCTCCATCAGTTTGTTTTTCCCTATTTCCACACTGTCTGAAATGTAAATTTCACATGGGTGCAATGGTGGTGGGGAGAACAGTGGAGAGGGGGTGGTGAAAGGGATGTTAATGGAACTGACAGGTTAAATGATATGAATCTTAAACACTCAAAGAATTTGAGATATGAAGGGAAAGTGGATGTCAGGGGGATGAATAGGTATGAGGATACTGTTATCTTGACACTGAACCCTCTGGTGATCTCAGGCTCATTGGTCGCAGAGCCCGTGATCACCTGTGTCTTCTCCAGATGCCAACCAGCACCTTTGGCCAAATCACTGCTGTAAATGTCTGATGCCTTTTCCTGCAAGAGAGAGGAAACATAATTCAGTCCTTCCCCTGTGCATTTATGTACAAATATTATAGAAGCATTGAAAAATAGATGCAGGAGTAGGCCATTCGACTCTTCGAGCCAGTACCACCATTCAATATGATCATAGCTGATCATCTAAAACCAGCACCCCATTCCTGCTTGATTCCTTTAACCCTAAGAGCTAAATCTAACTCTCTCTTGAAAACATCCAGTGAATTGGCCTCCACCGCCTTCTGTGGCAGAGAATTCCACAGATTTACAACTCTCTGGGTGAACAAGTTCTTCCTCATCTCAGTCCTAAATGGCCTACCCCTTATTCTTAAACTGTGACCCCTGGTTCTGGACTCCCCCAACTTCGGGAACATTTTTCCTGCATCTAGCCTATCCAATCCTTTAAGAATTTAAAATGTTTCTATAAGATTCCCTCTCATCCTTCTAAATTCCAGTGAATACATGCCCAGTCGACCCATTCTTTCATCATATGTCAGTCCCGCCATCCTGGGAATTAACCTGGTGAACCTACGCTGCACTCCCTCAATAGCAATAATGGCCTTCCTCAGATTAGGAGACGAAAATTGCACACAATAATCCAGGTGTGGTCTCACCAGGGCACTGTACAAATGCAGTAGGACCTCCTTGCTCCTAAACTCGAATCCTCTCACCATTAGCTTTCTTCACTGCCTGCTCTACCTGCATGCTTGCTTTCAGTGACTGATGTACAAGCACACCCAGGTCTCATTGCACCTCCCTTTTTCCTTATCTGACGCCATTCAGATAATAATCTGCCTTCCTGTTCTTGCCACCAATGTGGATAACCTCATATTTATCCACATTATACTGCATCTGCCATGCATCTGCCCACTCACCCAACCTATCCAAGTCACCCTACAGCCTCATAACATCCACATCGCAGCTCACACTGCCACCCAGCTTTGTGTCATCTGCAAACTTGGAGATGTCACATTTAATTCCTTCATCAAAATCATTAACATATATTGTAAATAAATGGGGTCCCAGCCTTGCAGCACCCCACTAGTCACTGCCTACAATTCTGAAAAGGACCCGTTAATTCCTACTCTTTGCTTCCTGTCTGCCAACCAGTTCTCTATCCATGTCAAGTCAATACCCTACCCCCAATACCATGTGCTCTAATTTTGCCCTTCATAAATTCATGCTGACTTTGACCGATCCTGTCATTACTTTTCAAATGCACTGCTATAACATCTTTAACAATGTTTGCATGTATTTATGCTGTGTTTCCACATTGAAATGCTGGTTGTGAGATGTGTACATGGATGTGGTATATTGCTATGTACTGTAGTTGCCAGATGGGTTTCATTGTTCTTGCTGACCTTATAAAGTTGTCATTACATGTTTTCCAGCATTGGTTTAACTCCTTAGGGTATTACTTCTAACGTTAATCTTTCTGGTCACCTCCTCCCAATGCCACGACATTTCTGTCCTCGGTGATTTCCTAATGTTCACTTCTTTGACGGTGGTCAGTGTCTTTAAAGCAGGATATCTGCTGATTCTGTGCTGCCATGATTCGGTGTTTCTCAAGCTTTAAACAGAGATTGTATTCAGTAATGTATTCTGTGTTTACTTCTCATGCAGAAATATATACGGCAGCACCACTGATTCCAGTGGTGTGCAGAAGTCCTGAAATTACCTCTACTTAATACTGTATGTGCTTGTGGTAAAATCATCGTATTGGTGCCTCCTAAATGCTTAAGTCCCCATATAAAAATCATACAATAATGACATTAGGGCAAACTAGCATGGGTAGCATTGTACAGTGCCATTCTACTGTATGTTTTTAATTGAAGATTGAGATTTTATGCCCATGAGTTACATTCCTATAATAAACACTCATCATAACCGCGTTCATGAATGCTGAAACTCGCATTATATGTGTGGTACATTAACTTTAATGGGACCACTATGTAGAGTCATTATGTGCTATAGATGACAATTTATTGCTGAGACAAATCCCCATTATATCTGAAGATCAACGGTTAGAACAATTAAAGAGTTTCTTTCAGTCTCACTGCAACCATTAGTGTTTTGGATGATGCATTCATATTTTGCCTTGTGCAGCATGTTTTGCAACATAATTGTTAATACCTCCCCCATTCAGGTGTTCAGTTGCAAGGTATATCAAAATAAAAGGTTAAAACTAAAATTAATGCATTCTATAATCATTTATTTATAGACATAATGCTACAAATTGAAATGGGCAGGACAGTGGTGCTGCAGTTGCTGCTGTCACACAATTCCTACAACCTGGATTCTGTCTGTGGAGTTTGCTTGTGACAACATCCAATTAGCTGATATTGGTTGGTCACCTGAACCTTGGCAGCCTACTCTCTATAAAACCCAGGCACTCTAGCCAGAGGGGGAAGGGAGAGATAAGAAGCAAGAGAGAAAGAGGAAGAAAGAAGGAAGAAAGAAGAGAGTGGGGAAGAGAGCAAAACAGAGCACCTTCTTGCCAGCTGTGTTCCCCGGTTGCAGGTGAAAGGAAGACTGAGCCACTGGGACAAACCCAAGACCACCAGCGCCACTGTGTGGTCAAGAGTGGACAGCCAGGAAAGAAGTCCAGGACAGCTAGTGCCTCTACCTGAGGCTAAGACTGAGCAGTTGGGGCAAGCCTGAGATGCCAGAACCTCTTCCTGTCCATAGACAATGACGGTCTGTGCCCACACATGTACGCAAAGACTTGCTGTCAAGATTATCTAGAGGTGGCCAGCGCCGCCTCTTCAAGCATAAAGCTTAGCAGCCAGGAGGAAACCTATACCGTCAGCAACTCCGCTCAAGGCAAGGGTGAACTGCAGGAAGAAGTCGGAGATCGCCATGTCTCCTCCTTCGAAATATATCACGTGAGTTCACCCTATTGCGAGTGTTGGTGTGGTCACTGCCGAAAACCGACGTCATTCCTAACGCCACACTTCCAGGTTCTTCAGTTCCTTCAGCATCTCATAGATGTGCTGATGGGTCAGTTGGCTATGATTAATTTATCCAAGGCGCAAGTGGTTGGCGCTGCGTCTTCGGTTGCGACTCGCCTGCAGTCTGTCTCTCTTCCTTCTTTGACTTATCGTTAAGGTTAGGGGCCGTATGTAATAGTCTATTTTTTGTTGTGTACTAGACCAACTGGGACCCGTTGGGTCCCTGTCACACGAGAGGCCTGGTGCCCCAATGCAACCCGTTCCCCAATGCAATATTCCACCACTCACCCGTTCCCCCCAACTGTGCAGGGGCGTATCCCCCAACACTGCCTCCCCCTCCTCTTGCTTTGAGGATTAAAAAATATAATGCAATTGCCCCCTCCCCCTCCTGTTCAGCTAAAAACTTGCTGGAAGGACTGATTGTTACTCAATTGCAACTTTATTGCAAGCTGGGCAGCAATGATTTTAGCTGCTACATTTTTCTGAAACTTAAATTTCTAAAGTAAAAAATTATGAATAACTTGTAAAATATTGCATCAATGGAATGAAACTTGACACAGACCACCACAGAACAATGGTGAGTAGGGTGACGCAATTATAGTGCTATAGTGTACCGTTTTGGCGTAGGTCCTTGATCAAACACAGAAACACGCATAGATAGATAGAAACAAACAAGATGAGAGTTTTAGTAATAAACTAGACCAAGTGGAACCCGTTGAGTCCCATGTTCACACGGTAGGGCTGGTCCCCCAACGCAATATTCCATCTCCACCAATTCCAATATTGGTGGCTAGTGGGGGGGGGTTTCTGGACTGCTAGTATAGGTGTTGTGGACCGAAGGGGCTGGTTTCTAGAGGGCTAGTATGGGCATTGTGGGTCGAATGGATTCTTGGGCTGGCAGCTTAGTCATTCAGGCCTGGTGGGCTGGCAGCTCACTCACTCAGGCTTGATAGGCTGGCAGCTCAGTCACTCAGGCCTGGTGGGCTGGCAGCCCAGTCACTCAGGGCTGGTGGGCTGGCAGATCAGTCACTCAGGGCTGGTAGGCTGGCTGTCCACACGGCTATTCCTTGAAATTGCATTTCAAGCAGAGTGCAGGCCACCAAATTCAATTTCATATCATTTCAAGCAGAGTGCAGGCCACCAAATTCAATTTCATAGCATCTCAAGCAGAGTGTGGGCTACCAAATTGCCAAACAACTCATTGCGTTATCATTAAGGGCTAACAAATCAGTTATTGCAAGTACTTTGCAGACTCACAGTTCAGTTGATTCACAGCTTAAAATCACAGTTGTGGACTCTCCCTCGCGATTTTCCAGAGTGACTAACTCACATCCAGGCATCTGGGGTTTTATAGTCCTGTCCCTCCCCCCCCCCCCCCCCCGGAAGGGGCGTTATCTTCATTGTGGTGATTGACAGGCGATAGGACCAATCAGCTGATCTCAAGAATTTTTAAACACTCATAACTTTTTTATTTTTCATCGATCAGAAAAATCCTCAGGGCTGCCTCAACGGAGGAGGACTGTGAGTAAGATGGCCAAATTTCACAGCGATATATGGTAGTGTTTTTTCTACAATCAATGTACAGCACAGGAAGTGGTCAAGATGAGACTTTCAGGTATATAGATACTAGACCAAGTGGGACCCGTTGGGTCCTGTCCCCCAATGTGTGGGGGGGGGGGCTGAGGGGCGCACCATCACATGGGAAGGCTGGTCCCCAAATGCAGTATTCCACCACTCACCCATAGCTCCCAACTGCGCAGGCACGGCTGACGGGTTCCTGTTGTGACATAGAAGATGGAGGCATTACTGTGCAGGCTAAGTGCAGACCCGTTGGGTCTCCTCCCCCAATTTAAGATTCCACCACTCACCCGTTCACCCAATGCAATATTGCACCACTCACGCATAGCCTCCAAATGCGCAGGCGCGACTCATTTCTCCTCATTCCCCAGCACTCCTCTTCCTCTTCACCCTCCCTCTTCAATCCCTAGAGAGGGAGGGGTGGTAGAGAGAGAGGGGTGCTGAGAGAGAGGGGTGGTAGAGGGGGAGAGGGATGGTAGAGAGGGAAGGGGGTGGGGGTAGAGATGGAGGGGGAGGGGGGTAGAGGGAGAGGTAGGGGGTTGGGAGGGGGGGGTAGAGAGGGAGAGGGAGGGGAGTAGAGAGGGAGGGTAGAAGGAAGGGGTAGAGAGGGAGGGGGTAGAGAGAGGGGCAGAGAGGGAGGGGGTAGAGAGAGAGGGGAGGGTGAGGGAGGGGGTAGAGTTGGGGGAGGGAGGGTGAGAGAGAGGAGTAGAGAGGGAGGGGGTAGAGTGGGGAAGGGCGGTAGTGGGGGAGAGGGATGGGGTAGAGATGGTGGGAGTGAGGGTAGATAGGGAGGGGGCATCTGGCTTTTTTTTAAACTTTAAACAATTACAAAGTGCGGAAATATAGGTGGGAATGCGATGGGAAGATGTTTATCGCCTCGACTGGAAAAATGTGAGTAGATTGTGTGAAAATGCGAAGGCTGTGGCCTTGCGTTTGGAAGAAAATAGGAAAATCAAAATTGGCACACACACTTACACACAGCAGCCACAAACAAGACGAAGAGTTTTATTAATAGTATAGATAGATTATTTGGGGGGAGCGGAAACATTTTTAACTCTTTCTTCAACGGAGATGCAACTTTTTTCCGTGTCGTATCTCTGTTTGCGCTGCGGCCTAACATAGAGGAGTTGGGTGACCTCCGGTTGGGATCGACCTTGAAGGCTCCGGTCGCAAAGCCTGTGGATTCGCTGAGCTGGCTGACTTTCGGAGGCTGTGGTGGCGCTGCGATTGTGGCTGCGACTCGACTTTCGGAGGCTTCGGCCGTGGGCCCTGTGGTCTGTAACATCGTGAGCTCGCAGGTCTGTGGTTGGCGACCAACCTTTCGGGAGATCCAGCCACAGCAGCTTCGTCCACCCTGAATCGCAAGGCTTGAATCGGCCTGTTTGCAGGACCTTTCATCGCCCGGCGCGGCTCGGCCACGGGATTTCCATCGCCCGGCAGGGGCTTCAATATCGGGAGCCTCGATCGCCTTGACGAAGCAAGGCAGAGATAAGACTTTTTTTACCTTTCATCACAGTGAGGAGGTGCCTGGAGGAGAGTCACTGTGATGGATGTTTATGTTAAATTTATGTAATTGTGTGTTTTGTTTGCTTTTTAGTGGTATGACTGTATGGTAACAACATTTTGTTCAAATTTTCTTTTTTTGAATAACAAATAAATTCAATTCAATTGATGGAGCATGTCGATATGTGAATATATAAGAGGAATAGGTTGACACAAGGAACTACAGTCGCTGGTTTAAAAAAAAAGACAAAGTGTTGGAGTAACTCAGCATATCACACAGCATCTTTGGAGAACATGGATAGGTGATGGGACCCTTCTTCAGACAGATTGTAGTAAGGGGGCGAAAGCTGGAAGAAAGGTGAGGGCGGGACAAAGCCAGACAAGTGATAGGTGGAAGATAGACACAAAATGCTGGAGTAACTCAGCAGGTGAGGCAGCATCTCGGGAGAGAAGGAATGGGTGATGTTTCGGGTCGAGACCCTTCTTCAGACTGATGTCAGGGGAGGGAGCAAGGGTTTTGATTGGCAGAAGGGTGGACAAAGGCCAGACATAAAAAGGAGACAAAAGTCTGAGGTGAGAAGTGAAGAGGTGTGAAATGTGAGAGCAGAAAAAGTGAATTGTGGAAAGGAAAAGGTACGTTGGGCAGTATCTGAGGAGTGGAAGAAACAGTTTTGATGGGCATTCATTGCTGGTGGGAGGGGGCATCAATCTGGGACATTACCTCATCACTGTGTGGAGGCTGAGTGCTTTATTTTGCATTTTCTATTTTTGTTTCAACTTTTTAACAGTTGCACTTTTTTGCCTGTCAATAACTGTCTATCTCTTTTTTTTTATTTTTATTTTTTAATTTTTATTTATTAGAAGTACATTACATTACAACCACATACATTAATACTCGTCATTTGTATCTTCTTACAATTAATGTACTCCCTTTATTTATTTTTTTTACACTAGAAAAGGAAAAGATTGAAAGAAAGAAGAAAGTGAAGGAAAAAGTGAAAGTGTAGAAAAGTGTAGAAAATGTAACAACAAAAAAGGACGAAGACCCTATAAGAGCGAAATAAAAAAAATTAAAAAAAAGAGTTAAGAGATAGGCCCTAGGAAAAAAAAGAGAAAGAGAGGAAAAAAAAAGAAAAAAAAAATTTTTTTTTTTGAGTATTACGTAAATAGGACATACCAACTCTTCAACTATCATCCCCCCTTACCTGACCTCAATTTTTTATTTTTTTTAAAGTACTTTTGCACCCTATGTTTGTAATAATTCTATAAATGCAGACCACGTCAGGTGGAAGTGATCTGGTTTACCTGCTAGGAGGAGTCTTATCTCTTCTAGGTACTGTCTATCTCTAATAACAGTCTGAAGAAGAGTCTTGACCCTAAACAGTATTTCTTCAGAGATGCTGCCTGACCTGCTGAGTTACTCCAGCATTTTAGAAACTTAGAAACATAGAAACATAGAAAATAGGTGCAGGAGGAGGCCATTCGGCCCTTCGAGCCAGCACCGCCATTCATTGTGATCATGGCTAATCGTCCCCTATCAATAGAACATAGAAAATAGGTGCAGGAAGAGGCCATTCGGCCCTTCAGTACCCCCTTCCTGCTTTCACCCCATATCCCTTGATTCCGTTAGCCCTAAGAGCTACATGTAACTCTCTTTTGAAATCGTCGAGTGAATTGACCTCCACTGCCTTTTGTGGCAAAGATTTCCACAGATTCACAACTCTCTGGGTGGAAAAGTTTTTCCTCATTTCACTTCTAAATGGCTTACCCCTTATTCTTAAACTGTGACCACTGGTTCTGGACTCCCCCAACATCGGGAACATTTTTCCATCCAATCCCTTAAGAATTTTATATGTTTTTATAAAATCCCTTCTCATCCTTCTAAATTCCAAAGAATATAAGCCCAGTCGATCTATTCTTTCATTATATGTCAGTCCCGCCATCTTGGGAATTAACCTGGTGAACAAAATCCTTCAATTTTGTGCCTACACTGCCCTCCATAATATTTGGCATAAAGACCCATCATTTATTTATTTGCCTCTGGACCACTATTTGAGATTTGTAATAGAACAAATCACATGTGGTTAAAGTGCACATTGTCAGATTTTATTAAAGGGTATTTTTATACATTTTGGTTTCACTATGTAGAAATTACAGCTGTGTTTATACATAGTCCCCCCATTTCAGGCACCATAATGTTTAGGACACATGCCTAGACAGGTGTTTGTAATTGCTCAGGTGTGTATACATGCCTCCTTCATGCATGTATAAGAGAGCTCTCAGCACCTAGTCTTTCCTCCAGTCTTTCCATCACCTTTGAAAACTTTTATTGCTGTTTATCAACATGAGGACCAAAGTTGTGCCAATGAAAGTCAAAGAAGCCATTATGAGACTGAGAAACAAGAATAAAACTGTTAGAGACATCAGCCAAACCTTGGGCTTACCAAAATCAACTGTTTGGGACATCATTAAGAAGAAAGGGAGCAATGGTGAGCTTACTAATCGCAAAGGGACTGGCAGGCCAAGGAAGACTCGCTAGAATTTAGGAGATTGAGAGGGGATCTTATAGAAACTATCGAATTATTCTTATAATGAGGCTCGTACAACGACGTAATCGGAGTCTGTCTTTATTTAGCAACTCACTACAGCAGCTGCCTCGTGCTGCATCCCCGGGCCCTGCTGCTAGGCCTCTCCCCGGTTACGCCCACAGCCCCACCTTCAGGCCGGATGCCGTCACTGCAGCCTGACCACTGGCAGCAGAATAAAGGCATTCCTTACTCTATTATTCCATAATACCACATCTCCCTTTCTTTGAGAACAAAGGGTGGACTACCTTTGTCTCTGCAGGTCTTAAGGGGTTTATTCTGCCCTTTTGCTGAAAGACCTGTCCCTGATCAAATAAATCAATAAATCACCAATCAAGTCTCTGCGGCTTTCTAACCTCTCTCCCACACCTGGTCCGCACAGTCTCTGTGGTGGGGCCCTCTCTGCCGGGTGATGTTGTCACTGGTGGAGCTGGCTCTGGTGTAGGTGAATCTTCTCCCACCGGTGGCTCATCAGCATCGACTACCCCACCGAATTATTCTTATAATGAGGCTCGTACAACGACGTAATCGGAGTCTGTCTTTATTTAGCAACTCACTACAGCAGCTGCCTCGTGCTGCATCCCCGGGCCCTGCTGCTAGGCCTCTCCCCGGTTACGCCCACAGCCCCACCTTCAGGCCGGATGCCGTCACTGCAGCCTGACCACTGGCAGCAGAATAAAGGCATTCCTTACTCTATTATTCCATAATACCACAGAAACGTACAAAATTCTTATGGGGTTGGACAGGCTAGATGCAGGAAGATTGTTCCCGATGTTGGGGAAGTCCAGGACAAGGGGTCACAGCTTAAGGATAAGGGGGAAATCCTTTAAGACCGAGATGAGGAAAAACTTTTTCACCCAGAGAGTGGTGAATCTCTGGAACTCTCTGCCACAGAGGGTAGTTGAGGCCAGTTCATTGGCTATATTTAAGAGGGAGTTAGATGTGGCCCTTGTGGCTAAAGGGATCAGGGGGTATGGCGAGAAGGCAGGTACGGGATACTGAGTTGGATGATCAGCCATGATCATATTGAATGGCGGTGCAGGCTCGAAGGGCCGAATGGCCTACTCCTGCACCTATTTTCTATGTATCTATGTATGTAAGACCTCCACAGCTGATAACAGAAAAATTCTCTCTATAATAAAGAAAAATCCCCAAACACCTGTCTGACAGATCAGAAACACTTCAGGTGTGGTTTTGTCAATGACCACTGTCTGCAGAAGATTTCATGAACAGAAATACAGAGGCTACTCTGCAAGATGCAAACTACTGGTTAGCCGCAAAAATAGGGTGGCCATGTTACGGTTTGCCAAGAAGTACTTAAAAGAGCAACCACAGTTCTGGAAAAAGGTCTTGATGAGATGAAGATTAACTTATATCAGAGTGATGGCAAGAGCAAACTATGGAGGAGAGAAGTAACTGCCCAAGATCCAAAGCATACCACCTCATCTGTGAAACACGGTGGTGGGGGTGTTATGGCCTGGGCATGTATGGCTGCTGAAGGTACTGGCTCACTTATCGTCATTGATGATACAACTGCTGATGGTAGTAGCATAATTAATTCTGAAGTGTATGGACACATCCTATCTGCTCAAGTTCAAACAAATGCCTCAAAACTCATTGGCCGGCAGTTCATTCTACAGCAGGACAATGATCCCAAACATACTGCTAAAGCAACAATGTTTTTCAAAACTAAAAAATGGTCAATTCTTGAGTGGCCAAGTCAATCACCCAATTTGAACCCAATTGAGCATGCCTTTTATATGCTGAAGAGAAAACTCCCCTCACTAGCCCCCAAAACAAGCATAAGCTAAAGATGGCTGCAATACAGGCCTGGCAGAGCATCACCAGAGAAGACACCCAGCAACTGGTGATGTCCATGAATCGCAGTAGCAAAGGATATGCAAAAAAATACTAAACATGACTACTTTCATTTACATGACATTGCTGTGTCTGAAATACTATGGTTCCCTGAAATGGGGGAACTATGTATAAACACTCCTGTAATGTCTACATAGTGAAACCAAAATGTATAAAAATGGCCTTTATTAAAATCTGACAATGTGCATTTTAACCACATGTGATTTTTTTTCTATTACAAATCTCAAATTGTGGAGTACAGAGGCAAATAAATAAATGATGGGTCTTTGTCCCAAACATTATGGAGGGCACTCTAATGCAATTCAGTTTTCCATCTCTACATGTGCTGGTCGATCTGTCGGGCTTTCCCAGCATTCCCCTTTACATCGGATTGTCAGCATTTGCCGTGTTCTGTATCTCACAAGTTTTTTTATTTGTTGTTTTACTTTTCTGTCTCTACTTACACCTCCAATCATTGACTGCTATCAACTAGCAGCCTGCATCCCATCTGAATTCATTGTATTTGTGTCAACCATTTTCTTTTAGCCTCAATCCTATCACAGATGCTTGCTTTGTCCTCCTGTCTCTTTCCCTTCACTAACGTTAAATTTGCCAGTTCTCTTTTTTTAGTTCTGATGAACAGTCATTGACATTAAACAATAACTATTTTTTTGCAGGTGCTGCCTAACTATAGAGTATTTCCAGAATTTTAAATAAATCAAACATTGTACCATTTGCTCTTATTGGGATGTCTGTGTGCAGCTATAAATTGTACTAGTAGTGTACAAAATGAATTTTTTTCATAATGATTTTTACCAAAGCTGTTGAACAGTATGTCTTTCCCCACACTATTGAAAACGTATGTACCACATGGAAGAATAGCAATGAGATCATTTCAATGAAATTCTAATTTTACCATTGGAAGTCAGTCTGTCTGTTTTTTAGCTATTGAAGAAATGATACACACGCTGTTGGAAAACTAATTTGTAGAAGTTGAGAGAGAGATTTGCATCTTCAAATAATTAATGCATATAATTTTTATCCTATTAAAATGCTATTTTGCTAACCATTAGCAAGCCTCACTTAAGACAGCGATTCTGCTTTGTAACAAAGCACATCAGGAAGTGATTTTTTGATAATTATTTGATACCTCATTACTTTACTTATTGTGGAAGACACCCATGAGTAATCATTGTGGTTGACATGCCTGATTCCAGGAAAATACTGCACAACTTAATTCATTAATGTTCTACTTAATAGTTGTGGGCTGTATGAAATGATTTAACAGCTGCAGCATATAAAACATAAGTTGATTTAAAGTCATCATTTTCATGTTTAATGTATTTTATTGTTTTGCTCTTCTCTAGTGATATACGACGGATGTCCCAAATCGCTCAAGGCTGGTGTTTGGTGGCCACGAACTAAATTTGGACTTCAAGCAGGCGTGATGTGTCCAAAAGGGTCCCTTGGTGAGTGCCTATTCTGTTAAATTATCATGAGGCATTCCACCATGTTTGCAGGTTAGACCTACATAGATGCACAGATACATAGAGTGCAGGAGTAGGCCATTCGACCCTTCGAGCCAGCACCGCCATTCAATGTGATCATGGCTGATCATCCACAATCAGTACCCCGTTCCTGACTTATCCCCATACCCCTTGATTCCACTAGCCCTAAGAGCTCTATCTAACTCTCTTTTGAATTCATCCAGTGAATCGGCCTCCACTGCCTTCCGAGGCAGAGAGTTCCACAAATTCACAACTCTGGGTGAAAATGTTTTTCCTCATCTCAGTTCTAAATGGCCTACCCCTTATTCTTAAACTGTGGCTCCTGGTGCTGGACTCCCCCAACATCGGGAACATGTTTCCTGCATCTAGCACAACCTGTGGTCGTCCGACCACAAAATATTGGAAAAACATGTTCTGAATAACTGAACAATGTACATTATAACTTTATGGCGGTCAATTAGCCCATTATCACCCTCACCTTCTCAGTGACGACAATGGTAACATTTGAATTTGGCATGGAGTTACAAAAGATAAAAGGAAGTGGGACATAAACGATGCCTCATACAACTGCATTAGTATTTGACTGAAGGGCAGCAGAGTGGTAGAGTTGCTGCCTTAGCGCCAGAAGCCCGGGTTCGATCCTGACTATGGGTGCTGTCTGTACAGAGTTTGTACGTTCTTCCTGTGACTTTGTGGGTTTTCTCCGGGATCTCTAGTTTCCTCCCATATTCTAAAGATGTACAGGTTTGTGGGTTAATTGGCTTGGTATAATTATAAATTGTCCCCAGTGTATGTGCGCTAGATGTTAGTGTGCGGGGATCATTGATTGGCGCGTATTCGATGGGCCGAAGAGCCTGTTTCCGGACAGTAGTTGGTGTTTATAAAACTAAAACGGTTGGTATCAGTGAATGTAATATAAATCTATCCCAAGTTCAGGTAACCACACAAGCATTGTTCATGCACTTATTTTAAGAAGTACTTGGTGGCATGAAGTTGTCTGATCGTTGCACAATATGGGTGAGAATCAATAAGTCAATTGCTCATTTTTCACTCCACTCATGTTCATCCAGTTAAAATAAAGGTTTAAGTAAATCAATGCAAAATTGTTCTTGGTTCACACTCACTTATTTTACAATACAGACCTAGACATCTTTAAACACCTAAAATAGCTGAATCCTAATAAAGATTGGGATATTATATAGATAATAATCATAATCATACTTTATTAGCCAAGTATATTTTGCAACATACGAGGAATTTGATTTCCCATACCAATAAAAAGCAACAAAACACACACAATACATTTTAACATAAACATCCACCACAGTGACTCCTCCACATTCCCCACTGTGATGGAAGGCAAAAAAAAAAGTTCAATCTCTTCCCTTATTTGCTCTCCCGCGGTCGGGGCACTCGAACCTTCTGTTGACGGAACGATCTTGGCTCCCGTAGCCGGCGGTTGGGCCCTCCACGTCGGGACGATCAAGTTCCCGCATCGGGGGAACCTCAGCTCCCCCGCGCCGGGCGATCAGACCCCAGGTCGGGGCTAGTCGAACCTCCTGCGACTTTGGAGCTTCCCAACATTAGTCTGTACCCGAGACTGCGAGTTTCTCGGTGTTGAAATCCGCAGGCCGCGGTTGGAGCGTCAATCCCAGGCAATGAATCACACGCTCCGATGGTAAGTCCACGACCCCGTGGTGGGACTCAAAGTCAGTCTCGAGCAAGGCCTCCAGCTCCATGATGTTAGGCCGCAGAGCGACCGGAGATACGATCCAGAAAACAATCGCATCTCCGGCAAGGTAAGAGATTGAAAAAAAGTTTCCCCCGACCCCCTCCCCCACCCCCCACATAAAACAAACCAGAGAAGATTAACACATACTTTTTAATTTTAAAACACATAA
Source organism: Malacoraja senta (assembly GCA_038087875.1). Lineage (NCBI taxonomy): Eukaryota > Metazoa > Chordata > Chondrichthyes > Rajiformes > Rajidae > Malacoraja > Malacoraja senta. Next base: position 53,109,640 of record CM075980.1, read on the forward strand.
ATTTTAATTTTAAATAACAAAAAACACGAAAAGACAGACAGACCGTTGGCGAGGCTGCAATAGTGAATATCAGCTAATTTTGAGAACCTATCACTAGTCACCCAAAAAATAATGGATGTAGGTTTACATGACTAGAGATCATGCTTTACATCAATGAAGTGTGAGAAATGTTTGATTCAATTCAGACATTAAAATCAAAATCTGAGAAAGAGGAATGGTGCATAACATTAGGAAGCAAAGCACTGGTGCTTATCAATGGCTTTAGACCATGAAACACAAGCAGCATTATTTTGTTTTTGTTGGTATGTCTTGCTGCCTTGTCCAAGGTGGATTTGTATGACTGGAGAATTTGACAAATCAGTCAAACTTTGGAAATGCATAAGAATTGACATTGACAAGTTATGTTTCTGATGTGAAATCTCCAAAGCCTATGGATACAGATAGACACATTCTTTAAAATTAACGGATCACATGAAATTAATACTTTATATAAGCAAATCGCAGCCTCCTAATTCATCACAGTTGTTTTTGCACTATTTTAAACTTAGTTTGGCAAGACCTTTACCATGGGTGACTCATTTTGTTTGTCATGCAAGCATAGTTACCTATTTACATGTGTATTTTTTTGTTGTCTGTCTCTTAACAATTCTGCCACTCACTGTAACTTTTTCCACTTTGTCTATATTGTTCCACTATGATTCTTCTCTTTGAATTGTCTTGACACCAGGCCTTCTCACAGTCCTTGATGCCTATGAGTTATTTGGGTTTAACGTAAATGGTTTTGATTAAAACAGGACAGCTTCAACTTCTAGCATTTCTCTGAATCTTTCAGTACTTTTTCTCGTCCTGTGAACAAAATAATTCCAAATGTTACCTTTTGTTTGGTAGAAATATTTGAAGTCTTGCCTGTGGCATCTCTTCAGTCTCTCTTTGCAGTCTGTTGGGATGTGTAGTTTTCCATTCTTTTTTTTCTTTTTGTGGTCTTGACTGGTATTTTTCCCTCTTTTCCTTGCTTTGCAGAGATGCGAGCTGATGGTAAGTTGCTCTGCTCACTGCTGGATTGTGTGTCGCTTTGCTTGGCTTGGTATCCTTCTTGTCGAGTCCACACACAAGATTAGAAGTTGTTCAGCCAGAGCTGAACACACTTCTCGGCATCTGCATGCAATGGTGCTTGGCTTGGTGTAGAAGTTGGTTAAAAAGCCTGACTTTCTCGAGTGTTGATCTTACAATCTTACTATCCTCTTCAGGTACTGCAATTCGACATTGTGGGGAAGAACAGGGCTGGTTGGAGCCAGATCTATTTAACTGTACATCTCCGCCCTTCACACAACTAGCAGAGAATGTAAGTATTCCTTCAAAATTCCTAAAAAGTATTCCTGTATTTCAGACTCGATTCCATCCTTCTTGCAAGACAATAACTGAAAAATATTTTTAGTCAAATCTCCAATTACAGTATTGCAATTCAGTTTTTTTCAACGTGAGCATTGTAAGAATGACTTGGATAATAAAAAGAACCGGTATTTTCACTTGGGTAACTTCAGAATGTGGCAGGAATGTCTTAACTTCATCTAATTCTTCACCATCCTCTGAACCTTCTGAATTTTCTTCTGAAAGACGATTGTTCAATAAACAATCTCATACATGAAGTATGGTGCTTTGGGTAGGATGCTTTGCAAATCAGTGTTCACCATTGACTTCTGTTGATGAATAACAGGTTATTTTGCTTCCCATTGAAAGTTTAATCTTAAAGTATAAAGTATTTTTTTATCAAGTACTTTTTACATATTTAAATCAAGATATGATATCACTACATAAACAAGTCGGCTGAGAAATGTATATTAAACGTTCTTGGATCATGGAATGATAGACCATAGTAAATTTTCAGAGCATGTTAAATAGATACATGGAAGTGGAGGAAGATACAACCTATGGAAAGCAGTGTGACAAGCTTTGATTTGTGTATCAAGCCAGCATGGCTGATTGGAAACACAAAGAACTCCAAATGCTGGAAACATGAGTAAAACTCAAAGTTCAGGAGTGACTGAGCAGGTCCGGTGGCATCTGTGGAGGGAATAAATGGGAGATGCATAGGATCAGAACCCTTCTTCTGAAGACGTGAAGTATGATTTGTCCATTCCCTCTACAGATGGTGTCTGACCCACTGAGGTACTCCTTCACTTTTATATTTTACGCTGCATGCTTGACTTGTAAAAAAAACATCTTTCATGCTGTAAACTTCCACAATTTAATCTTTGTATATGATGCCTTTAATAACAGTCACATAATTTGTGCAGGATACACAAGCAATGAAACAAATGAAAGGATCCTCTAATCCAGCCTGAGTGACATAAATGTGATGCATCTTGTGATTCATTTGAACCCCATCTCCACAAAAAACATGTCTCCTTCCAGAGGAGATATATAAACACATAACAAAAGATGCTGGGATTACTCAGCAGATCAAGCAGTAGCTATATAGAGACAATCATAACCAATGTTTCAGTTGAATGAACTGTGAACAGAACATTTCATGACCCTTCAATAAAAAGGGCTAGTATGGGGGAGAAATCTGAGAAAATCTGAGAAAACAAATCCTTACCCTCATCCTCAACACAGGTTATAAAGGGGGCAGCACAGTGGTGTAGCGGTCGAGTTGCTACCTTACAGCGACAGAGACCCGGGTTCGATCCTGACAATGGGTGCTGTCTTTACGGAGTTTTCTACATTCTCCGTGACCACGTGGGTTTTCTCTGAGTGCTCTGATTTCCTCCCACACTCCAATGACGTTTGTAAGTTTAATTGGTTTCTGTAAATAGTCAATTGTCCCTGGTGTGTAGGATAGTGCTAGTGTACGGGGTGATTGCTGGTTGGCATGGAATCACTGTTTCCGCACTGTATCTAAAGTTAAAGTCTAAGTCTTGTCTTTAATTCTCTGCAGTGTCTCCACCGGCTAGAATAGGTCCAGTTTTTGCTTGATTTATTGCTGATATTTCTGATGAAGGATAATTGCTTTTATATGTGTTTGTTTTCCCTCCCCGACAAGATGAATGGCATGTTGATGAATAACACGCATGTTCTCTCACAAAGACATGTAAATACCTGTCAATGAGGGAAGATGAGGGCAAGCAGTAGATTTTGCATTTGATTCTCAACTCCAGTAAACTAACAGTTAATTTTGTTTAATTTATTCTATACCTTGGTGTTATTTCAATGACACTGACGTTTGTCTTTGTTTCCTTCTATATGTTGAAAGCTGGCAAGTCTGGAAAGGAATGAAACGGAACTAGACACTATAGGGGCAAAGAAACTGGCTCGACATATACGGACAGTCACAGAGGATATAGACCACTATTTTGGAAATGATATCTACATTACATACCGGCTTCTCTTGAAGATGTTGGGATTTGAATGCAGACAAAGTGGATTTAATCTTACAGCCACACAGGATGTACACTTCACAGAGGTAAACGTTGTAAGGAATTAGCCACATACAGTATGAAGTACAAAACATCAATTTGCTTATAAGTCATTGCCAACTCAGGTACCGCAAATACCAGGTAAAGGGCAACAATTTATTCCCATCTGGTGTAAATGGTAATGTCTGTCTGGCTTTCTTTCAACTCTTGTTTATGTACACAGCACATAAGATGAACAGTTTAACACCATCTGGCATTGTACAGCTCTGACAGCAGAAGGCTGCTCTCAATAATAATCTGTTCATTGAAGTCAAATTGAAAATGTAAGGTAGAAGAATGATGAAGAGAAGGTTTGTGGACAAGAGCCAGTATTAGCTCAGTCAGGTTCAGAAATGATATTGCTGAAGAAGACAGGGCAGCCTGTTAAATCTCGTTGACTTAAAATGTTGAGAGTAATTGGTGAGAAAATAAATTCTAACCAAAATGAAAATGACCATATTAATGTAATTCATTAGCATGGCTTGAATTCATGCCAAATTCATTTATATTTCTCCTGCACCACCTGGTAAATAATGTACAGATGTAGCATGGAGAGGTGCTGTCTGTATCTTTTTCTGTCAGTGCCCACGTGTCACTCTTATCAATGGAAACCATAGGAAAACTCAGTGTGAAACTTAGTGAGCTTGTTCCAAAGCCAAATTGAGTCCAACTTGTTGGAGAGAAAGAATATAAGAAAATTGACCCCATGATTTGATGTGCAGTTTCATTATGGAATGAGGCTAATCAAGAATATCTGAAAACAGGAGTAGTAGGGAAGGTTCATCATTCAAATTCAATTTGCTAATACAGTTGAAGAAATTTAATTAGTCCTTTGTAGAAATAGATAGTTTTAAATCTGAATAAAAATATATTACAACAATGGCAACTTCTGATCATCTGCCAGATCTCAACATCTTGCGCAGTACTTGGGCTAAATTATAGTAATATCTGTCAGTAGCACAATGCTCATAGGAAGAACAGTGGACAGGTTTACATGTGTGCATCTGTAAATAGCTCGTTCTAAACTCCCCCCAGTCTAGTTTCAGTCAGTAAAATACTGAGTCAAGCACTTGAGCAACAAAAAATTATTTTGGAAAACAAAACAATAGTTTCCCACTACTATACCTAACCACCGCGGGTTTGATCCTTGTATCTGCTTGGCCAAGCCCTTTTAGCCTCGTGCAAGCAGAAACACTCCAAACGGTCACGCAGTCACAAGCGTTCTTCCAGAAGATCGACATCGGACCTCGTGGGAGCTACCTTTTATAGGTCCCCGAACCTTGAGGGGCCGAACCACATGGGGGTGTCTCTTGATAAACCAATCAAACATATTAATAATAACAGTATATGTTCCCTAGCCCAATAATACAATCTTGAATACATTGTATTTGAAAGAAACTTCTAGAAGGAAGCAAACAAGAATAAACATTGAAACATGTGCCCTGGGATTCAAACAGTTTCTCCAAGGCTCAACAGTTCGACCAATCATCAATTAACAGGATGACCGTCTCGCAACATTATTTATACTATTTACAATGCTCTTGCAGCGATCCAATCGAAATGATGCATTTAGGGTTTGTTTGCAAAACTGCTATACATTTTATCAATTTAGGAGAAACAAGGAGAACACCTGGATCCCTCACCATCCTGCATACTAGTCTGAGCCTAGACTGGCTGGCGCCATCCAAAGCCTGTAAATTTCAGCTGACAAGGGTTAAGCAATTCTGACAAGTGCAGGGATCCTCTATTTTATGGTGTCTTTAATTTGGCCAGTATTGACACATCCAGCAACTGTGAAACATCAACTTGCCAAATGTAGACACAAGGAACTACAGATGCTGGTTTACAAAAAGTGTTGGAGTAACTCAGCAGATCAAACAACATCTCGGTAGAACATGGATAAGGGACCTTTCGTGTTGGGACCCTTCTTCAAACTGAATGCGGTGGAGGTGAGGAGAAAGCTAGAAAGGGGAGAAAGCTAGAAAGGGGAGAAAGCCTGAAAAGAGGAAGGGCAAGACAAAGCCTGGCGAGTGTGGGGATACTGAGGATGGGGTTTTGGTAGGTAGATGGCTGGACAAAAGCCAGAGATAAAAAGAAAAAAGGTATGAGATAAGAATAGAAGAGGTGAAAATCATGAAGCCAGAGGAAGAGATATATGTTAAAAGGGAGAAATGGGTGTGATTCTAGGTGGGAAAGAGGGGAGGATAGGAGGGAAAAAGGGGGTTTTGTTTGTAGGTGGGTTATCTAAAATTGGAGAATTCAATGTTCATACCATTAGGTTGTAAACTACTCAGCTGGAATATGAGGTGTTGCTCCTCCAAATTGTGTGTGGCCTCACTCTGGTCATTCCTTTGTGTGGTCTCGCATTTGTCCAACCATTTGCCTCTTTACCTCATTCTGAAGAAAGGTTTCGGCCCGAAACGTTGCCTATTTCTTTCGCTCCATAGATGCTGCCGCACCCGCTGAGTTTCTCCAGCACTTTTGCCTACCTGCCTCTTTAAAAACTTCGCTCAACTGAATCCAGTAACTTGCCAAGGCTTCTTTAACAACATCTGCTAAACATGCGATCTGTGCCATTTAAAAGTTCAAGAGCAGAAGAGTCATGGAACCACTGCCTGGAAACCCCCTTGCATGTCACACACCATCTTGAAAGATACCAACCATTTTATCATTAATGCTGGCACTAAGCTTCCCATTTTTTAAATAAGAGAGACAAACCTTTACTGGTATCTCTAGGGTGGTTAGGAAAGTTGAATAGGCATTAAATACAGACCTTGCAAGCAACACTCATATCGCAGGAGGCAATAGTAAAACCACCATGCCACTTAATTAGAATACCTGCAGGAAATGAGAGCCATTATTCAGCAGAACAGATTTGCATCCAAGAAGGTAATAGTTGAATTCAAATCTGTAAACAAAACCTGTTCCTGTTGCAGTACAAAATAAAATAGGTCACAATGAAAACTTAGACTTGTGAAATTTCATTATTTTATGAAGATATGTATTTCCTCCCATGTAACGTGCAATTCAAACAAGCAATGCTAAAAATGATCAGCCGGTCAGTCAGCATTTTTTCACAAATTCTGAGTGTTTCCAGCATTTTCTGTTTTCAATTCAGAATTTAAGAATCTTCAGTTATTTTGATTTACACTTATTGAAAGTGAATGCTTATTTACAGAGAAATGCATCCTTGGAAGGTCAAAAGAGAAAGCATTACCAATGTCACTGTGTGATTTGGGGTTTCTTTAATTTTTACCAAATACTTAGTTTACTTTCCAAATGATTGGAAATGATTTGCAAATTCATTGCGAGAGGATTTGAGTTTAGGAGCAAGGAAGTCCTACTACCTTCTGAACCTTCTGAATGTCGTAGTCGGCAGGGCAGTACTATGCATATCGCCAAGTTGGACAATCACGGTGAGAACGCACAAACTCCATACAGACAGCAGCCGCAGTCGGGATCGAACCCGTTGAACAGTTGTACAGGGCCCAGGTGAGACCGCACCTGGAGTATTGTGTGCAATTTTGGTCTCCTAATTTGAGGAATGACATTCTTGCTTTTGAGGGAGTGCAACATAAGTTCACCAGGTTAATTCCCAGGATGGCAGGAGTGACATATGATGAAGGAATGGGTTGACTGGGCTTGTATTTACTAGAATTTAGAACAATGAGAGGGGATCTTATATAAATATAATTTTTTTAAAGGATTGGACAGGCTAGATGCAGGAAAAATGTTCCCGATGTTGGGGGAGTCCAGAACCAGGGGTCACAGTTTAAGAATAAGGGGCAGACCATTTAGGACTGAGATGAGGAAGAACTTCTTCACCCAGAGGGTTGTGAATATGTGGAATTCTCTGCCACAGAATGCAGTGGAGGTAAATTCACTGGATGTTTTCAAGAGAGAGTTAGATTTAACTCTTAGGGCTAACGGAAACAAGGGATATGGGGGAAAAAGCAGGAACAGGGTACTGCTGGCTCGAAAAGCCGAATGGCCTACTACACCTATTTTTCTATGTTTCTATGATTACCTTGTAATTATTAAGCTGAAATAAGTATACTTGCAATGCTAAAGACTCAAATTTGTAGCATAGTATTCATCAGGACCTATGGCGCTAACATGATGTAAGTCAAAGGGTACTTTATAAAGGAAGTCTAATCATAACTATCTTAACAATATGTCAAAGGCACGGTAATTAATTGAGGTTTAGAAATGTTTACAGGTCGGTGCCATTCATGAAAGAAATCAAATGAATAATTTTATACTATTTTCCTCATGGAATGTGTTTTACTCTGAAGCTAAGCACATAGAGATACAGCACATCACTATGACAAACTGTAAAATGTCAATTGTGCAAAAGCTGTAATAAGAGTGTAGCAGTTAATGAGGAAGAACTATTGTGAACTGTAATGTTTCACAAGTTGTTCAGCAGTTTGTGCTTTTAATTCTGCAAAAATGGCACCAGGAAGTTGCACTCATATTGTCGGTTTTATTGTTTCAATCACAGGGTTTAAAATAATTAGGTGAGAACATAGTAAATATCCTAATTTTGTAAAGTCTTCTTGATTCTGGAACCTTTGGGCTGGAAAGCTTTACAGGTCAGTTTTCACAAAAGTTGAGAATGGTTGGTGAGGAATAGGGGAACGTAGATGTTTACGCCTTGACCGTCTGTTATTAAGGAAGGAGTGACAACCAACATAGATTTGTAAAAGAAAGCTTATGCTTGTTGAACCAGATTAAAGCTTCTGAAGAGATGATTTAAGAAGTGGATGCGGCAATGTCCATGGTTGTTATTTATTAGGGCTTCAAGAAGGAATTTTATGAACTCCTCATAAAAGACCATTGGAAAGGAATTACAGCTAACTTATTGACCTGACTAGGAAATAAAGTGAGCAGCAAGATATGTAAACGAAAAGTCAGGAAATCAATTTACGACATGGATTTTGTTCTTTCCTTTCCATATCTTGATAAATGGAGCTCATTCGTCCCAATCCCAGAAGCACAGCAGGAATTCCTCAGTGCAGTGTTCTAGGTCCAAACATCTTCAGCTGCTTCGCCAATGTCCTTCTCTCAATCAAATTGTTAAAAATGGGAATGCTACTATGTTTAGTTCCATTCACAACTCTTTAACAAATGAGGGACATTGAGGTACAAGCCCTCCTGCCACTCTGCCTCATGCAAAGACGCTAAGCCTACTCTCAGATTCTCCATCTCCACCACAGCTTTCCATTTTAGGACATCTGAGATGACATCATTCCTTAGTAAACGTCTTTTCCCCACTGCTGTCATAGACGGAACCCTCAACTTCCTTTCCTCTGTGCTCTGTAGTTCTGTTCACGATCCCTCCCCCGTGAAGGAGCAAGGAACAAGGAGAGAATTTCCCTGGTCTTCACCTTTCATTTCACCTACCTCTACATCCACCATATCATTCTCTGTCAATTCTGCCACCTTCCAAGTGATCCCACCACCAGCTTCCACAGGTACCACTCTCTCCACTACTCCTTAGTTCACTGATCTCTTTCCACCTAAACCACCCCCCCTTCCCCCCCCCCCCCACCCCGGTACTTTCCCCAGCAACCGCTGGAGATGCAACACCTATCCCTAAATCTCTTCCCTTCCACTCAGGGACCCCAGCAGTCCTTCCAAGTGAGACATGCACCTCCTGATGTGACCTTCTTTACATCAGCAAGACCAAGCATAGACTCAGTGACTATTTCACCGAACACTTAGCGATTTGCCAAAGCCTACTGGATCTCCAGGTTGCTGACCATTTTAGCTCCCCCTTCCTATTCCCATGCTGAGTTTTCTGTCCTGGGCCTCCTTCATTGCCAGAGTTAGGCCATCTGGAGAAAAACAGTTCATATTCCGCTTGAGTAGCTTATAAGCAAACGGTATGATCATTGAATTCTCCAATTTTAGGTAACCAACCAAAAAACCCATCCTTCCCTGTGTTCATGATGTCACCTTCATGATGAGACCCCACTTCTCCCTCCCCCTCGCCTTCCACCTATATTCCTTCTCTGGCTTCATAATTGGCACGTCTTCTATCTTTATCTCCAACCTTTTGTCTTTTCTTTGGTCTTTATCGAACTATCTGCCTATCAACCACCCCCCCCCCCCCACCCTTACCTGTATCTACCCATCGTGGCAGGTTTTGCCCTGCCTCTCCTCTCTTCCAGCTTTCTCCCCCTTCCCCCCATTACCACAATCACTCTGAAGAAAAGTCCCAATGCGAAAAGTCACCGTTCTCTGGAGATGCTGCTTAATCCACTGAGTGAACGTACTTTGTCTTTAAAGAGTACTAGACTAAGTGGGACCCTTTGGGTCCCATGTTCACACGGGAGGACTGGTCCCCCAACGCAATATTCCACCTCTCCACCAATTCCAATATTAGTGGCCAGTGGGGGGGGGGGCTTTCTGGAGCGCTAGTATGGGTGTTGTGGGCTGAAGGGACTGGTTTCCAGAGGGCTAGTATAGACATTGTGTGCTGAATGGATTCTTGGGCTGGCAGCTCAGTCACTCAAGCCTGGTGTGCTGGCAGCTCACTCACGGCTGGTGGGCTGGCAGTTGACTCACGGCAATTCCTTGAAATTCCACTTCAAGCAGCGTGCAAGGCCACCAAATTCAAGTGCAGTTTCCTGCCACTTCAAGCAGGGTGCAAGGCCACCAAATTCAAGTGCAGTTTCCTGCCACTTCAAGCAGGGTGCAAGGCCACCAAATTCAAGTGCAGTTTCCTGCCACTTCAAGCAGGGTGCAAGGCCACCAAATTTGTTTTTTCTAAAATCAATATACAGCGCAAACAGGAAGGAAGTGGTCAAGATTAGACTTTTAATTATATAGATTTTCAAACCACATTTTCATTTTCAAACCAACCACAGTTTCAAACCAACTGCATTTTCATTTTCAAACTTCATTTTCAAACCACATTTTCATTTTCAAACTACATTTTATAATAATAATAATAATAATACATTTTATTTGTATAGCGCTTTTCAAGGACTCAAAGTCGCTTTACATGGAGAGTCAAAAACAAAACAAAATAGAGCAGTAAGACAGAGATGCAAAGGGGAGGGGGACATGGGACTAAGGGTATGCAGAGGTGAAGAGATGGGACTGGAGGATGGTGAGGGACTCAGAATTTCAGATCAATTGTGGGAGGGAGTTCCAGAGCCTGGGAGCTGCCCTGGAGAAGGCTCTGTCTCCAAAAGTGCAGAGGTTGGATTTCGGAATGGAGAGGAGACCGGCTGATGTGGATCTAAGGGACTGTGAGGGTTGGTAGGGGGAGAGGAGGTCAGTGAGATAAGGGGGGGCCAAGTGGTTGAGGGCTTTGTAGGTGAGGACCAGGATTTTGTAGATGATCCGGTGGGAAATGGGAAGCCAGTGAAGTTCTTTGAGAACTGGGGTGATGTGGTGATTTTCAAACCACATTTTCATTTTCAAACCAACCACTTTTTCATTTTCAAACCAGCCACATTTTCATTTTCAAACCAACCACATTTTCATTTTCAAACCAACCACATTTTCATTTTCAAACCAACCACATTTTCATTTTCAAACCAACCACATTTTCATTTTCAAACCAACCACATTTTCATTTTCAAACCACATTTTCAAACCAACCACATTTTCAAAGCAACCACATTTTCAAACCAACCACATTTTCAAACCAACCACATTTTCAAACCAACCACATTTTCAAACCAACCACATTTTCAAACCAACCACATTTTCAAACCAACCACATTTTCAAACCAACCACATTTTCAAACCAACCCCATTTTCAAACCAACCACATTTTCAAACCAACCACATTTTCATTTTCAAACTTCTTTTTTTTTATTTTTTTTATTTTTTTTAGAAGTATTTTACATTACAGTAATCTGTAATAACGTAAATTTATACAGTTCTTGTACCACTTCTGTTTTTCAACTTTAATAGAAAAAAAGGATAGAAAGAGCTAGCAAAGACAGTCAGTGAGTGAATGAAAAAGTGGTCCAGGAACACACATGTGAACCTAAACCACAAGAAGTAGTTAAAGAAGAAAAGAAAAAAAGAGAAAAAAGAAAATAAGATAGGACAATATGAAAGGGATGTACCTACTTCTTATCTTTACTCACCCCTCGCCAGGTCCTAAAACCATTTATTATCAACATTTTGTTGCACCCTATGTTTGTAATAGGTCGATATATGGAGACCAAATCTTTTGGAATTGGTCTTGTTTACCTGCTAGGAGGAATCTCATATCTTCTAGATGTAACAATTCCGACATATTAGAAATCCACATTTTTATTGTTGGCGTAGGAGCATTTTTCCAAAATTTCAGTATCAGTTTTTTTGCCGTTATTAAGCCATAACTAAGAAAACTCCTTTGAAACGCAGTCAGCTCCAAACTTGCTTCTATTGTTCCAAAAATAATCAATTCTGCATTCGGTTTCAGTTTTATTTTAAATAATTTAGTGAAAATTTCAAAAATGTCATTCCAAAATTTTTGAATTTTTATACAAAAAACAAAAGAATGTGTTATAGTTGATTCTTGGACTAGGCATTTATCACAGTTAGCAGAGGTATTTGGGTAAAATGTACGTAATTTAGCTTTTGAATAATATAATCTATGTACAATTTTAATTTGAATCAAACTTCATTTTCAAACTACATTAAGGGCACTCACAGGTCAGTAAAACCACACTCACAGTTTAGTAGAGATGTGTTCAGTGTTTTTCACAGCTCAGACTGAGAGTCATGACCTCTCGCTCCCCCATCTTGCAGAGACTGAGGTACGTCCACACTTCCGGATTTCATAATCCCTTCCCCTCCCACCGGAAGGGGCATGGTCTTCATGGTGTGATTGACAGGAGAGAGAATCGCAACATTTTTTAAACATTAATAAGTTTTATTTTTCATCGATGGGAAAAATCCTCTGGCCCTGACAGCTGGAGGGGGACTGAGTAAGATGGCCAAAAATCACAGCTGTAAGTGGTAGCGTTTTTTCTAAAATCAATATACAGTGCAAAGTGGTCATGTTTAGACTTTTAATTATATAGATGACGTTAACTGGCATTTTAAGAAACTATACATGATTTGCAACAAGTGTACATTGCTTCAAGATACAGAAACACAACAGGAAAAGTGATTAACCATTATTTCAAATAAATTAAAGATAACATTTAATATCAGAAAAATGTGTATAAACTGGCCAGAAAAAAATGATTGGAGGTATTTTCGAATTTAGCAAAGAATTATGAAGAAATTAAGTAATGAAAGGGAAAGTAAATGAAAGTAAATGAATGAGAAACAAAATACAGATTGTAAAAGCTTATATGTGTACAAAAGAAAAAGATAGCTTTGCAGATAAAGACCCCTCAGAGGAGGGAGTGGAAAATTCATTATGGGAAAACAGGAGATGACAGAGGATTTAAAACTAATACTGCATATCAAATTTCACAGAAAACACAAAAAACTCCCAGAAATAATGAGCACAAATGAAGGGATAAAATAAATAAGTGTTAGTTAAGAAATAGTACTACAGAAGTCAATGAGCCTGCAAATTGATAAATCCCATGGACCTGATGATGAACATCCTAGTGTTTTGTAGGAGGTGACATGTGAATGCTCCACTTTACCATTTTATACAATTCCACAATTGAATGGTTTCTGCAGATTGGAGGGGAGCACAAGTGACCCCACTATTAATAAAAAAGGGAGTGGAAAATCAGAGAACGACTGACCCATTATCCTGATAACAGTTGTGGAGAAAATGCTACAATCTATAATAAAGTGATGTCAAGATAATTTTAAGTAATGAATGAGCAGCATCAACATGGATTTATCAAAGGATAGCCGTGTTAACTGGTCTATTAGAATTCTCGGAGGATGCATCTAGTAGGGTAGATGAGAGAAGAAAGTCGATGCAGTGCATTTGGATTTGCATAATGTGCTTTATAAGTTACCACGCAAGATTAGAGCGCATGGAGGAATCAGGAATAATATACGAGTATAAGTTGGTTAGCAGGTAGAAATCAAACCATAAACTAAGAGACACAAAATGCTGGAGTAACTCAGTGGAACAGGCAGCATCTCTGGAGAGAAGGAAGGGGTGACGTTTTGGGTCTTCAGACTAAGTCTCAACCCAAAACGTCACCCATGCCTTCTCTCCAGAGATGCTGGCTGTCTCGCTGAGTTACTCAAGCATGTTGTGTCTATCTTTGGTGTAAACCAGCATCTGCAGTTTCTTCCTACACATATAAATATAAGCGGGTGCTTCGGAGATTGGCAAGCTGTGACATTGTCCTCCTTGGGCCCCAAAATATACTGACATTTTGGCTGAAGACACCAAATTCATTATTTCCAAGTTTGCAGATGGCATAAAATTAAGTGCAAAATCTGAGCAGTGATATGAATCGAAAGAGACTTCAAACGAATTAGGATAAGTGTCTGAACAACAGGATAGCAAGTGGAGCATGATGTTGAAGATCTGTGAGGTCATCCACTTGTGAAAAAAACAGAAATTGCAAAGTAATTGTACAGTTTTGTTCTGTTTCCTTAAAAAAAAGGATATATTTGCCAGAGAAAGAGTGCAATGGACCACACTGGTTCCAGCATGATTTGTCAGTCAGAGAAGAAGAGAATGAGAAGGCTAATCCTCTCTTTCAAATGTAGAAGAATGAGAAGTGATCTTGTTGAAATGCACACAATTCTTCAGGCGGCTGACAAGGTAGATACAGGGAGGATGTTTCCTCTGGCTAAGGAGTCTAGATGTAAAGGTCACAATCTCAAATGAATGAGTAAACAATTAAGGACTGAAGTGAAGAGAAATCTCTTTGCCTGAAGGGTGGCAAATCTTTGGAATTCTTTGCTCTCGAGAGTTGAGGATGCCCAGTAATTGAGTGCATTAAGAACAGAGATCTATATATTTTTGGGTAGTAAAGGAATCAAGGGATTTGATAAAAGGGCAGGAGAATGGTGCACAGGTCAAAGATCAGCCTAGTCTTTTTGAATGGACAGCGAACTCAGGGAGCCAATGGCCGACTCCAGCTCCTACTTCTTATGTTCTTACATCAAAGGGAACTGAGAGGACATTGAAAATAGTTTCACTGTTTGTGAAGTCTGAGACTTTAGGGTGCATCTAAACATTAAAGGCTTTAAACTTTAAAAGACTTCTGCACTCAGAGATTAACAAAATCTGCTAGTCGGTTCTCTGAACTTAATACCAGGAAACAGCAGTTGGTGCTTGGTATCTTGTTAATGTTAAATCTGAAATGGATATTCCATTATAATTTTGGTAATCAAAAAGCTATAAGGTAATTGCAAGCAATTTATTAGGTCACAGATCGGCCAGGATTTGACAGCGAGAGGAAAATAAGCTTGAAGAATTGACTGCACTGATCTTCCTCTATCCCATGAAATTCAATAATTAAGTTTAGTGATTGAAAGAATAAAAGTTGTTTTAGTAATGCAATAGTTATTCATGGCTGCCAATATATCACTCCTCTTCAGCAAATCAGCTCTTTTAAGTTGGTCTTCTTTCTGCTTTTAAGTTAAGAGAACCAACTGGCAAGTCGAATTTCACTACACCAATTGGTGTATGTGACAATAAATGTCCTTTGTCCCTTTGTCCCTTTTGTCCCTTGTCAATTTGTTTACTTATAATGCTGTTTCTTTTTTGTTAAATCCATTTCATTTGGTCCAAGACTTTCTAAGTTGACATTTAATTTACTGACTAATTCAACCCTTACTCCGCCTTTTGACTATTTCTGAATCCTTCATTGTCATTGATTAATATTCTTGTTGCATTGCTCAGTGGGGTTTCCGATAGCCTGTTGTTCTCCTCTGTACCATTATGAGATATTGTTGATTTTTAAAAAATGGCTGAAACTTTTACTAATAGGTTAAATGAAGGATGGTGTTCAAATCTAGTTCAATGTCATTTCATCAAAACAATGTTGGAAATAAATTGTTCTGCCTTTTTCTACAACCTTGTTTTGGTATTACATTTACTGTGAAGTATTTCAGGTAGTGAGTAGATTGGACCTATAATCATCTACAAAATATATATTTATATTGCACAACAATAAATATTTGGGGTGGCACAGTGGCGCCGCAGATAGAATAACTGCCTTACATCGCCAGAGACATGGGTTTGATCTTGACCTCGGGTGATGTTTATGTGGAGTTTGCATTTTCTCCCTGTGACCGTGTGGGTTTACTCCTATATCGCAAAGATGCGTGGGTTTGTAGGTTAATTGGCCTCTGTAAATATGCCCCTAGTGTATAGGGAGTGGATGTATACGTGGAATAACTGGTCGGCACGGACTCGGTGGGCCCAATGGCCTGTTTCTATGCTGTCCTTCAATTTATAAAAATATTAGTGCTTTGAAAATATGGGGCGGGGGGAGGCTAAGTGGGAATGGGTTATCTTATGGTAGACAAAAATGCTGGAGAAACTCAGCGGGTGAGGCAGCATCTATGGAGCGAAGGAAATAGGCAACGTTTCGGGCCGAACCCCTTCTTCAGACTTTGTATAAGAATCTGCCTTTGTCTACCTTCGATTTTCCAGCATCTGCAGTTCCTTCTTAAACATGGGTTATCTTATTGTTGGATTGGTTTTACCAACAGTATTTTGTCCAAAATTAACAGTGGCAGTGGAAACCCATGTTAGTTGCTCTTTGATGTGCCAAGTTACAGCAATAATTATTTTTCTGTCCCATTTCTTTTAGAACCTCCTAAGAGCAGGAAGTGCCACTCTTGATCTAGAAAATGGGGACCACTGGACTACCCTTCAGCAGACAGAACAAGGGATTGCTCACCTGATGGAGATACTTGAGATGTATGCAAGGACACTAGCCCAAAACATGAAGCTTACCTACCTGAATCCAGTTGCCATTGTAACCCCTAATATTAGTAAGTAAATCTTTTAAAAATATCACAGCATGTGGTTCCATATTAATGGCACATAGAGTTAAAAGGCCACTCAGTCTTGAAATTTAGACCAGATTATATTGATGGAGAATGAATCAAATTTTTCATAACCACTATTTCATTCACATAAAAGCATTGCACGAATATTTTGTTTGTATAAGAATCTGATTTGCCATTCTTTTTAAATTTGAGATAAAATGTAAATACTTTGTAAGTTGGCGTTTTCAATATATGCTATATTATTGAAGTTGAATAGTCTATCTGGAACACCCGGAAAGAGAGGCAGGCCACAGAGACATCAAAGTTCATAGACACGTAATGAAAGCTGTTTTGTTTTTATTCTCAAGCTTCATCAATGACCTTCCCGGCATGATAAGGTCAGTGGTGGAGATGTTTGCCATTTGTGAACTGTTCAATTACATGCACGATTCCGCAGATAATGAAGTAGCGCATGCAGCAATATTCAGGCATGGTCTAGTAAGTAGCAAGTAACATTTGCGCCCTACAACTGCCAAGCAGTGGCATCTTCAAGAGGGAATCTAAACACCTCCCTTAACATTAAACGGAATTAACCATCAGTAAGCCTCATCACTAAGAAGATCATTATTGCCAATAAACTTAAATGAACTGTGACAGCAAGAATAAATCAGAGGCTGGATATTATTTGGTGATTGATTTGCCTTTAAATTCCGCAAAGTCTCTCCAGCATCTACAAGGTATGTGTCAATAATATTGAATATTGCCCACTTGCCTGGATGAATGTCCTTCCAAAGACACCCAAGAACTCTCTAACAATGCAACGTACTTGATTAACACTATCCACCGGCAGCATACTTGATTAATACGCTATCCACCTCCCACCGCTGGTGCAGCATGGTTTAATTGTGCACTATCTAAAAATACACTGGAATGGCTTACCAGGATTTCTTTGACAATGCCTCACAAACTGCACTCTTTGAAGGTCAAATATATGCCACCACCTGCATGCTTCCCTCTAAGTCATCCATTATCTGGATTTGGAAACACTTGGTTGTATGTAAAGAATTGAATTGATATAATAAGGCTACTCGCCCCATCTTCACATGGATAACTAGTATTAGGCAATAAATGTTGACTTTGCAAGCGTGTCCACATTCTATAAATGAATATTATGTAAATATTAAAATGTAACTTGTAACATGTAAATTCACACTGAGCCATCGTTTCACATGTTAATTTTAATAAGTTGACAGCACTAACCTAAGCTATGATGTAATCAAGCTTGTTTCACCATCTACCAATTTTTAAAAGTCGCACAAAGGTGCGTGTCACAATGGGTTGCTGCTTGTTTTCTAGGCTCTTTACATATTGTTTGGATAGATTAAAAAAGATTCCTTGTGGAAACAAATCAGAACCACCATTTTGGATAGTCTGAAGACAAACTTGAAAAATATATTTTGTACAAAATAAAAAGCATCCTTGATATAACAGGTTATATGTTCTATACAGGTTGTGTGTTCACGGTTATTTAAGTGTAACATATATGCCTGTATATCATTTGTTAATATTGAATTTTAATTGTGAGACTGATGTGTGTTTTACATGATGTCAACTCCAGTCATAAACACTGATACTTAATCCCGTTGAACCTCGTGCATGGTTTTCTATTTCAGTTCTAACAATTGATCACGTGGAGAATGGCATCAAAAAAAGAAAGCGATTCCCTCGATATCACAGTGGACTCTTCCGTGGCCAGACCACATGGGATGCTCAGACACATGTTGAGCTGCCAACATCCATGTTATCTCCATCCAAAGTGAAAGGTAATCAACAATGTTATTTGCAGTAAGATAGACACAAAATGCTGGAGTAACTCAGCGGGACAGGCAGCATCTCTGGAGAGAAGGAATGGGTGACGTTTCGGCTCGGGACCCTTCTTCAGACAGATGCCAGGAGGGAGGGAGATAGATAGATAAGAAAAAGTGTATGGGTGAAAACAGGGCAAGGCTGCCTGTACCACTGAGTTACTCCAGTATTTTGTGTCTATCTTCTGTTTAAACCACCATCTGCAGTTCCTTCATACACATGATATTTGCAGTTCCAGCTATGTGCTTGCAACTGAGATACATAACAATCTATGCTGCGGGATTATCTGAGAATGCACACAAGTGAACGCTGATTGGATTTGGACTTTAAACTTTAGAGAGACAGGCCCTTCGGCCCATGGCATCCGTGCTGACCAACGATCACACTGGCCCTATCCTACATACTTGGGCAGCTTACAGTTTTATCTAAGCCAATTAACCTACAAACCTGTACTTCTTTGGAGTGTGGGAGGAAACCGGAGCATCCGGACAAAACTCACACGGTCACAGGGAGAACGTACAAACTCCGTACTTACAGCACCATAGTCAGTATCGAACCCGGTTTTCTGACACTGTAAGCAGCGGCTCTACCGACGCAGCACTGTGCCGATATCATAAGTAAGGCAAAATATTCATGCAAAAGCAAAACATACCGATGCTAGAAATCTGAAATAAAAACAGAAGAGCCAAGAAATAGGTTGGGTGCTTCGGTGGAGAGAGCAACAAAGTTAACATTTCAGGTTCATAACCTTTCATTAAAACAATTCAGCTGAATATGATGAAAGGTTATGGACCTGATATTTTATATCATTGTTTGTATGATGGAAATCTTTGGTAACTGTGTGTGCTGAACCCATGAGGACTTTTAAATTCACTTTCTGCTTTTGCTGTCTTTTAGTCAAACTGAATGTACACCTCACTGCATTCTTTTGTCCACACAGCTGTACCTACCTCAAAAACAGAGCATGTAGTCCAAGTGCGGAATGAAACAAGTAAAGTCTTGCACCAACGGCTTTTGCCAGAGCCTGAGCCCACAATGACTATTCTGATCCTCCTCATTTATCGGACATTAGGCAGCTTACTACCTGCACGCTTCAACACAGATCGCCGTAACTTAAGGTACGAATTCTGCATTTGGCTTGAATTGAGCTTCCTGCAATATTGAGATTATTCCGATATCAATAATAAATTAACATATGAACCAATTTTGACATTTTTGACCAGATACCTGAATTGTGGAAGCTGTTTGTTTGGAACTTCTAACAAAATATCCTTCTTGTATATGGTGCAGCCTGTGTTGGGGGGTGTAGATCCTAGGCCAGTAGTCGAGGTACCAAGCATGCTGGCTTTTGTCCTGGATGGTGATGAGATTCTTAAATGGAGTTGTGGCTGAATTCAGGCATGTGTAGAGTATTGCATTACTCCTATTTTGAGCCATGTAGGTAATGGTGCAGCTACAGTGAGTGAGAAGCTGAGGCATTTGTTGCAAAATACCTCATCTTTTGTTGTGTTGTAATAGGATTTACCATTCCTTTGGGCCACACAGTAACATTTCTGTTCCCTGGTAACCCCAGAGGATTTAGAGAGGGATTTTGCAATGATAATGTGATTAAACAGCAACGGTAATTAGGCTTCCTGTCGTTGAAGATAGTCAGTGCTTGGCACTTGTCTCGTGTAAAAGCTACTTATCACATATACGCCTAAGCCAGATTTGGTGCAAATAGCATGAGCCATTTTATACTGAGGAATTAATGCTGAGGCTTAACAATGCATAATTCTAGCCTTATAATAGAGGAAGCCCATTAAAACGCAGCAGTGGATAGTTAGATCTAGGTCAGAGTGCAGAGATGTTCTGCAGTGATGCCCCAAGACCGTTATAATTGGCCCTATTCAGCCATAATCATCATCTTTGGAGCTCGGTCTGACTAGCCACAGAGAGGTTCCCCTGTTTCTCACTAACTTGATTCCGCACATTAATCTAAACGTGGTTCATTGTTAGTCTAAAGCTGCACCATGATGCAGTCCTGGTAGAACTCAAACTGAGCAACATTGAGAAGCTAATTGCAAAGTCAATGCCAATTGATAATGTTATTGATTATTCCTTCTGTAACTTTGCTGATGATGGAGAGTAAGTTGATAGAATGGTAATTGTCACTGATGCTCCTTTAATCAGTTTTGGTGAAATTGATTGGAAAATAAATATTGGCCAGAAAACTGAAAGTTTAATTCTTCAAATGATTCCATCTTAAACATTCACATCGATGAGTCCATTGCCGAACTTTGAACTGAAAGGTGACTCCATCAACAGTGCAGCACTTTCTTAATTATCTTGAAAAATGATTCTAAATTATGTGCCCAAAATGGATGATTCACTTATCACCTTTTACTTTGTTGGGAAATACTTGGCCTTCAGTATGTTATCCTCCTTAAGATAGAGCAACGGTTGTGAACCTGTTCTGAGAAATTATCAGTAGAAATATTATAGCTGAACAATGTTGTCTCAATTCAGCAATTGGAACTTGTACAATATATTAAAAAGAACTGGAAGCCTTTCATTTCTCTTAATCCTAAAATTGTTTTTATATTAAAATTTCTTGAATTACAGACTTCCGAAACATCCTGTGATGAATTCTCCAATTGTAACGATCTCCATTTTCCACAACAACACGTTTGTTCATGGACCATTAAATTCACCATTTACTTTGGAGTTTCGTCTGCTGGAGATGGCCAATCGTAGCAAGCCTGTATGTGTGCAGTGGAATCATTCCAGTCTGTAAGTATATTAAACTGCCCAGGTAATATTACTTCTCTGATCCAAGAAGAAACTAATCATAATTCTCTTACTCATACATCTCAAGTTTTCCCTTGTAATGTCTGTATTTCAGAAATGACTTTGTTATACGACTTTAAGCCAAAAAGGAAGGCGTCGAAAATTTGGCAATGAGGAATCTGAAGTACAGATTATTGATGCTTTTAGACCCTTACCCAATCCAATGAGAATATGATTTAAGAGATAGGAGTTTCGTGAAGCCACATTTGGACTATTGTGTGCAGTTCTGGTCGCCCCATTACAGACAGGATGTGGAAGCTTTGGAAAGGGTACGGAGGGAGTGTACCAGAATAATGTCTGCATTAGGGAGTATTAGCTACAGGGAGAGGTTGAAAATATATCTTTGATCCTTTTGCTGAGATTTGCCTCAGTTACACATCAGTGCATGTAGGCACAAGAGATTGCAGATGCAGAAATCTCAAGCAGTAGTCAATGCTGGAGGAACTCACTTGGTTAAGCAGCGTCTGTTGTGGGGAAAAGATTTGTTGATGTTTCAGGTTGCAACACTATGTTAGTTCCTCCAACATATTGTTTGAACATCACTTCATGGGTTTGAAGTTCTGGGAATATCTTTCCTACAACATTAGGCTTATTAGTATCAAATTGGTTCTTCCTCTTCATGAGCCTTGGATTACAATATGCTCACTTGAATTGTTTTAATCTATGGGCTGTAAATGTACCATTCTGATGTATAATTTCTGATTTGTTTTGGTTCAATATAAAATGGAAACCCTCCAATAAGTTGGAAGTTGGCATGATGATAGTGATGTGGAAAATATATAATTAATCTTAGGCTGACATCTTTATTTGACATTGTATCAATTTGGCCATTAATCAAATCTGAGCATTATTCCCATAATAACCGCCTATTGACGCGTTTTTTTTTTTTTGCTGTGGGAAAGGTCTGTAAGAAATTAATTTAAATTGCTTTCTCTAGTGAAAAGAGCTTGAACCAAAATTATAATAGCTACTATTCTTACATTTACAGTAAACATCCTCTGACGTTTTATTCTAATGTCACCCATTACCTTTTGGTATAAAATATCATATTGTATCTGCATGTATTAGATTTGATAAACAAATCACCAATCCAAATGAGTGTTACTGTTTGGCTCTTTTAAAGCAAAATGAAGTAAATCCTTATGATATGTAGAGGTAGGTACTTTATTCATGTTAGTTACTTTATGTTTAGGTATGTTATCATCAGTGCCAAACTCTGACAAGTTTTCTTGCCTAGCAACAAGGAAATGCAGTTGCTGGTTTACAAGAAAAGATAAAGTGGTGGAGTAACTCAATGGGTCAGGCAGCATCTCTGGAGAACATGGATAGGTTATGTTTTGGATCAGGACCCTTCTCAAACTGATTGTGGTGGTGGGGGGGGAGGTAGTTGGAAGAGAGATGGGGCAGAACAAAGCCTGGCATGGGATAGGTGGAGACAAGTGAGAGGGGGCTTTGATGGAGTAGGAAAGCAGCAAGAATCACAGATGAGAAGCGTGAGAAAGCGTCTCGCAGAATTCCCATTGGAGAGAAGAGATCTTCTTCATAGTAAACATACCTTGAGGAAATTTTGCTGTGAAGCAGTAAAATCTGGAAGCATATGGTGCAACAAAATCGTAGAAGCTAACTTTCAGGATTGGGTGAGGGATGGTCAAGAATATAGATAATGATCTTAATCTCTTACTTTCTACTCTTTCTCTATCTTCTTTTCTTCATTTTTCTTCTTTCACCCTTTTCTCCTTTTCACACACTATATATCACACGTTTTTCTATCTTTTATTATCTATTCTCTCTTTTTCTTTTTTATTTAAAAAAAAGAAGCTGTACATAAAATGTAACATGTTAATATATATTAGGCACCTTGGTGCCATATTTCTGTACTTCTAATAAAATAAAATAAAAAAATTTAAAAAAGCAGTAAAATCTAAACAAAGGAATTGCAGGTGCTGGTTTACAAAATAGACACAAAGTGATGGAGTAACTCCGCAGATAATGGATCCGAACATGGATAGTTCATATTTTGGGTCGGGACCCTTCTTCAGACTGATTGTTTACATTCTTTCCTGTTGCATTAATTTCACCTTAAGTATATTCTCATGAAATAATGAATGTTAGAAAATTGCCCTTCAAATAGGTACCTTGTGTGAGAAATTTGCTCCTCTTATGTACAAAGCACCACATCCAGTTGGATGCTTGGGGAACTCAAAGGAAGGTGAACTCTTTAATTCTCTCAACAAAGTTAACGAATAACATTTTTTATATGGAACTAACCAAGCTGGATTCAGCTCAATGCCTAACCCCCACCAGACCCGGCTTCATTTATCAATGCAGGATGCATGGTGTAGAAGGCTTCAGCAGACTCAAGAATAGGTTGACACACTCTGTGACAGAGGGCAAGACTGTCCCAACCTTGCCTCGTTCAAAATTGGTTTCTTTTTTTTTTTTTTTTATTTTTTTTTTATTTTTTAGAAGTACGGTAGATTACAGTAATGTACAACACGTATATATTAATACATTTTTTGTACCGCTTCACTTTTTTAAACTTTAAGAAAGAAAAAGAAAGAAGTAAGAAAAGTGAAGAAAGTGCGCAAAGGTTGTGAAGTGCAAAAGAGTGTTGGGAAAAGAAAGCCCCTTAGAAAAGAGGTTAGAGAAGGAAGTAAAGTTAGAAAATAGACCCTAGAAAAAAAAGAGAAAGAAAGAAGGAACAATCGCTCTATTATAACTCTTATACCATACTTCATAGAGAAGGAACTACCAACCAAGTCTATTTTTATTTTACCTCCCTCAAAATTGGTTTCAATAATTAATAATAAAGCGTGTAACATTTTTTTGTAAGTAAAATCAATCAAAAGAACTCAACTAAAATAATCAAAAAGATGAAGCAAAATATGTTTAAAATTATTGAACAGTTACCTTTTCCGATCAAATAAATAGGGACATCTTTTCTATCCTGTCTGGCGTTGGGATGGTCACCATCTGTTCCTCAACAT
This sequence comes from Malacoraja senta, assembly GCA_038087875.1. Classification (NCBI taxonomy): domain Eukaryota; kingdom Metazoa; phylum Chordata; class Chondrichthyes; order Rajiformes; family Rajidae; genus Malacoraja; species Malacoraja senta. The sequence goes on from CM075980.1 coordinate 53,133,668, forward strand.
GTCCTGCATTTAATTTATGCTCAGGGTTAAAGAAATGGCATCACTTCTCATTGTTTCTTTCAACATAACCTTCAATTTACATATTCCATCAAAGTCTTGTAATCTAATGGCAGTATTTTCAAGCACTGAGCAGCTTCTTGACTTGCATTCCTTACCCTCAAAACTGCATGTATTCTTTAAGTAACGTAATTTTATTGAATGGCGGTGCAGATCATATGCACTTTCATTGATCTATTTCATGACATGTGGCCTGGTGTCAGGTGGGTCTCATAGGCCAGACACTTAGTTATAAAATCTAATTATTTCCTGTTTAAAAGAACATAGATACCTCATATAAAAGGGAAGGCTGTCGAGCAGAATGGGTGGTAATATTTTAACATATTTGGAGAATGAGAATGATTAGTGTTGGCAAACTCTGTTTGACCCTGTTCCAATCGTAATCTGTGATAGCTCCATGATCTTTTGACCTATTGGAGACTTTAGCTGTTATGTGCAGATGGCTGCAAATGAGGTGCAAGGCAGTAATTGCATCAAGGGAACACAGCAATGCTATAAAATGGAAGAGTAAAGCAAAGCTGCTTTCTGCAGAGCTTTGTCTTTCAATTATTACCTTCTGCCTTTTCCAGATATTAAAAAAATTATTCATAATGTCGTCTGAACTATGTTGCTTTTCATTTGTTACGCACGTGATATTTTTGTTGTATACTTAAAATTGATAAAATATTATTTAAGGTATCAAATTTTGATTAGGTCAGAAAAGATGTTTGGGATTATTTCTCAAATTATGGTAATTTAAGAACAGCACATCTGCAAAGAAGGGCCATCAGGATGATTTGTGGCTCCCAGTCCTCTACAATGCAGCACACAAAGCCAAATTACTCTGTTTGAATAGAACATCTATGTCCTTATTTCAGGTTTTGTTATCGCATTAGCTCTTAGCAAAAGCTTATTCTTACTGTCATTACCTCATTTGTGCATAAATCAATCAGATGTCAGTATGAATTTGTGTTTTTGCACTGTATACCATGCTCTTTGAGTTTAGTGTTATGGACTTTGATGAAGTATGGTGAGGTATATGATGAGGTATAAATAAACTTATTATATTCAATAAAGACGGGGATGCCTGGGCGGTTGATATATTGGAGGTGCAGTATGTGAGAGCTGATGGAAACCATTATTATCCATAGTGTCGACATCCGCATTAAGGATCTGCAACTCGGAACAACAACTCGAGTATTCTAGGATTTGAAAGTTGCCAGAGATCAGTGAGGAAGAAAGTTATCTGGATATTTTGTTCAAGAAGCAACCATATTCCTTAGATTAAGTAATGCAGATCAAGAGGGACAAGAGGGTGTGATCAAAAATGAGGCAGATATTTGAAACTAGAAGGTAGCTTTGGGGAAACAAGGTTCTTGGAGTTGTGTGGACAGAAACAATAACTGCAGGGGGATGAGCAAATTGACTACAGCACCATGGTACAGGAGGTCAATCGGGTTGGAAGAGCAAGATTTTAACATGCTGATAACACGGGGCAAAATAGGCAGAGGCATTGCTACCATTCTCTGCAGCCATAAGTGTGAATCCCAAAGGATGGGGATACGGGAGGGCATCTCCTTGGACCTGGAGAGGAATTTGGAATGAGAGGGGAAAGATCCAATTGTCATAGTCCATTTAGGAAGCAATAGAATGGACAACAAGGAAGTTCTGTTAAAGGGACTATAAGTAGCTAAGGATAAAAAATAAAAACACAAAGGTAAATTATTCTGGATTACATTCTGAGCCAAGGACATAAATTCAACAAGATTATAGATTTAAATCTTTGGCTTAAACATTGGTGTGGAAGAAATGGATTTCCATTCGTAGGAAACTGGCACCAGTATTGTGGAAGGAGGGGTTGTTTAATTGTGATGAGTTTCTCTTGAATCAGGCTTGGACCAGTTCCCCAATGAATTGAATAACCGGGACAGTAGACTAGACTTCGAATAATGAGGGATATGTTCTGGTGAGGGGAAAGTTAGATGGTTAGACAATAAAGGTATAAGGTAGCAACATTGATGATAATAATAATAATAACCAGAGTTTTTCAGAAAGAAATAGAGGATAGAAATATGTAAGTAAATTTCAAAATAGAGGCAGAACAGAGAAAATTAATTAAAAAGACAAAATTGAAGGCTCTTTATCTAAATGCATACATCACATAACAAGAGATGAGTTAACACCGCCAATAGAAATAAGTGGGCAAGATACAGGCGACCCCTACATTACAGCGTTCACAAATCACAACCCGAAAATTTTAGATATAGAATACAATTCACTCTCATGGATTTTATATGTGGGGGAAAAAGTAAATAAATCAACGCAATTTTTGTCAACTCTCTTTCTTGATGCATGCACAAATTACATGGTTTACCTTCCACAAGCCTTCGCGATATGGATTGTTTTCTAGGATCACAGTCTTACTACTAATATACGTTGAGGATTGGTTGTTGGGCAGAAAATAGAAAAGGAATGAACAAGTCATTTCAGGTTGGGAGGCTGTGACTACTGGGATGCAGCAGTGCTGGGGCCCCAGCTCGTCACAGTCCATACAATGATCTGGATGAGGCGAGGAATTGTAATATATCCAGGCTTGCTAATGATACAAAGTTCAGATGTGCGGATGACACAGGACACAGAGATTTCAGAAGGTTATATGAAAGCAAAGTGAATGGGGAAGGAATGGCAGCTGGAACATGATATGGAAAAATGTGAGGTTATCAATTTTGGTGAGAAGAATAAAAAGCTGAAGCTCTTCCTCAGATAGTGAGCAATTAAAAGGTATTTGGAGAATCAATATCTTGTACGCAAATCACTGAAAATTGGCAAGCAGATTCGAAAAACAAGAAGATGGACAGTACTGCGGCTTTTACACCAAGAGTATTAGAGTAGAAGAAAAAAGACATCCTACCTTAATTATACATTGCCCTGGTGAGAGTGCATCTGGAATGTTGTGCTTTGATTTGTACCCAACTAAGGAAGGATGGATTTGCAACAGAAGAGGGAGAGTGAAGGTTCACTGGATTAATTTCTGGGATAGGGGGTTTGCTGCGCAAAGTGAGATTAAGCAGTCCAGGACTGGTGTTTTGAAGAATCAGTGGTGATCTCAGTGAAAACTGCACAATAACTTGACAGTGTGGATAGGGGCTGAATATTTCCCCCATTTGGGGAGACCAGAACCAGGAGTCACAGTCTCAAAATATGGCCTTATGGGCCTGTCCCACTTAGGCGATTTTTCAAAGGTGGGGGCAGGGGCAAGCGCTGTCTGAAATTCACACAGTGCAAAGCCAAGGTGATACAACACACACCGCGATGAACAGGAAGGTTGGCGCTGTAATTAAGACGGCTAGCACAGTGTACTGTAAGTCCTTTAAAAGAGGGGGGGAGAGGAGGGGGGGGGGGGGGGAGAAGTAGTGGAGACAACTTTTAAGAAGCCAGTCAACATTTAATAAACCAGAGATACACATCTGTGAAGTTCGGCGGACATTTAATATTACCAGTCAGTTATCCCTGGTTCTGAAAACTCCTGCTTATGTTTTTTTTCCCAAATGAGCCAATGAAAATGACTTGTCAGCAAAGGCGATTAACTAAAACAACCTAAGACTACCTCGACTACCTACAACTACATGGCAACCCCACTACAACTGCACCTACGACTACAGGAGTATCGATTATCTCCATGGCGACCAACATGTTGAAAAATTTGCGGCGACCTTACTGAGGCCGCAACCAGTTCCCAGAATGCGGGAACTCCTCATGACCATGAAGGAGACTCACCAGAGACCACCAGCGAACAAGTGGCGACCATGTGGCGAGCGCAGAGTCTCCTGCACTCGCCTCAAAAGTCGCCTAAGTGGGACAGGCCCATTAGCCGTTCAGAACTGAGACGGGAAGAAATCTCTTCACCCAAAAGAATAGTGAATCTTTGAAATTCTTTACCCAAGAGTGGAGCTGAGATGAAAGATTAGCTCATGTTTCAATTTCTTATGTTTTTGTACATGATATAGAAGCTGGAAACTAAGCATCTATCTCGTGTTGATTGTCCATACGATGTATGGTGCTGCTTATAGACAAAAACATGTAGTTCACCTCCACAGAGTTTCCCAATCCGAGAAAATTTTCAATTTGTCAAGGAAATGTCAGAGATGACCTTTTATACTCTCTCTGGGGGTTCTGTCTCATGCCTATGTAATAATCAGAACCTCAATAGAAATTCTAGATGCCACTGTTTGATGAAAGCTGTGTAATTTCAATTAACGAGTTTGCAAGTAATTGAAAAGAAAGCCGATCAGGTGGTTCAACACTCTGATGTGTTTTTATGCTATTTTGAGCTATCAAATTCGCAGTTAGTTTCACATTTACAAAATTTCACACCTTACTTCAACTGTGTTGTACAGTGATATTTGAAGGCCAAAAGTTTATAAACAGCAGGGATGGCACAGGTGGGGAGGCGGGTGGGTAAATCAGGCCAATCAATTGTTATACGATTACGGAAAAGGAACTAATGAAGCCTCAGCTAGTTAGTTATTTTCAACCTGAGGTATTAGTATGTATCAAGGGAAGGTTTAGGGGTCAGAATAGAGAAACTGCAAAGGTACAACATACATTTCAAAGTAAAATCTTTTTTTTTAAGTGTACATTAAATTGCTGCTTTCTGTTTTCTTAGCTTTTATTTTATATTTTATATTGCCAGAGTGGTGAGAAGCACTATATGAGAGCTGTACTTAAGTTGATCACAATTATTAAAGACTTACTCAGCTGATGGTCATGTTACCTTGCAGGTCTGAACCAACTGGCACGTGGACGGCAAAGGACTGCGATCTTGTTGATCGAAACAACACACATGTCCGTTGTCAATGTTCACAGCTTGGGATCTTTGGGGTTCTAATGGACAGCTCACACCGTGAGGTAAGCATTATTAAAATGCTAGCAATTATTCTCACCATTTTGAAAAATTTGAGCCTCAGAACAGCAGAACATTGATTCATAACATTAGTTTATCCGTGAATATTCATCACTGGATAACATTGTGTGGTATTAAATGCCAGGTTAAAAGAGGAAAGGTGCTTACAAGAATACAGACAGTGTGCTTGTGTGCAAGCCAATTTCCAACTACATTTTTATATTATCCTTGCTTGGGGTAAATATATCATTTGTTTCTCTCGCCTTTTTTTGATTTCAGAAGACTAAGCCACATTTGGATTATTTTTTATTGTTTATTTTAATGGAAATGTGCATCACAGGCAAGGCCAGATTTTATTGTCCATCTCTAATATGCCCTTGAGAAGGTGGTGGTGAGCTGCCATCTTCAACCACTGCAAGCCTTATGCTGGCAAGGTGGGCACAATTAAAGATTTGCAAGTATAAATATTTTCTATTTCTGCTGAACGCCAGGATAAGACTTTGCCATCTGGTTATACATGATTTGGAGTTCATGTTTAAAAGATAATGTGTTTTGATGCAGCATGCTTATGTGTTTGTTGATTAATGCTGCAAGCTTTTCCATCAGTGGGGGGCACCTTCAAAACCATGAAAACCAAGGATTTTGATCACAGAACTGGAGACAATAGCATAATCACTTACCTTGGAAGATGGTTGCTTTATTGACCAACGGACCCTGAAAATTTGGCCAGCACATGTTCATTCACTAATTGGTTTCACATAGTCAGTTAACGACTTTATATTCAGTTTCAAAACATAAACAATCACAAATATTTATCTTTAAGATTATTTATATTATATCTGTACTGCGCCCTACCTGGGATATCTTGAAATTCCCAGTCAATGAAATGTCTCACTTTTTAGTCTCCTGGTGCCACAGTGCATACAGTAAATGGACAGTTTAGTCTTGATACATAAATTTCCCTTCTAATAGTTGTAATTTAAATTAAGATGGGGGTACTTTCTTGTCTCATACTAAAGAATAAATATTAGGAAGGCTGTGCATTTGAAAAAACAATTATATTCATGCCAAATGGTCTTTTTATCAACTACACTTTTTTCTGTTCTTGTAATGGGTAAACAGCCTGTTTGTAATATTCCTGCAGCAACTTGAAGGAGACCTAGAAATATTGGCAATCGTCACTTACTCCAGTATCAGTGTGTCTCTTGCCACACTGCTTCTAACTTTCTTCATCCTGTCTTGTCTAAATGGACTGAAATCCAATATTCGTGGCATCCACTGCAATATTGTGGCAGCAGTGTTCTCCGCTGAGCTAGTCTTCCTGTTGGGAATTAATCAAACAGAAAATCAGGTAAGGAAGCAGGCCAATTTGCAGAAGATTTCTTCCCATAATCACATCTTCAAACAGCACATACTTCATTCTGAGTGAAATGTACCTTTGTACTTTTTATCAGTCTTGATTTCCTGTGTTCATGAGCCTATTTTTAATCATCTTTCATCCTTTGAATATCTTTCTACATTTTTTCTGATTACAATCACAATTTTCCTATTTGTCTTCTGATCTTTTTTTAATCTCTTTCCATTCCTTATACTTTCTGTTGTTAACAACCTATTATTCTCAATCTGATCCCATTTGAAGCCTGACCACCTCATTCAGTTTGTCTTTCTGAATATTTTTACTTTGTTTTGCCCTTTTGATGTCCTCTCATACAAATTGCTTCTTTTTCTCTTTTTGAAAGATTAGCTCCTGTTTCAATTTCTTTTTTTTGTACATGATATAGAAGATGGTTCTATCCTAGTTAACTGCTTCTATCTAGTGTTGATTGTCCATACGATGTGGGGTGCTGCGTATAGACAAAAAAAATGGTGTTCACCTCCACATATTTTCCCATTATGGGAAGATTTTTCAATTTGTCAAGGAAATGTCAGAGAGCATGTCTTTTTGGTATTGTATTCTGGGAGTGAAGAACTAACATGGTCACAGACTATAATCGTATCTTGTCCAAAGGAATTACATTGCTGAAGATATTTTCAGACATACAAGTTCAAAGCCTGGACATGGGCTGGAAAATAGGAGGGCAAGGTCTAATGTTATCTGCTATTTGGATATTGAGAAAGGACGTGGAGACCAGTGTCAGACTAATAATGCATGTTGCATTGTTCTGATTATCATGTTAGTAATAATGCACAGACCAGATCTATGGAAACATTACATTTAAAAAAACAGTTCCATTGCAACATTCTGCAAATGCTGGAAATCTGAAATAAAGGCAGAAAATGCTGAAAATACTCAGTAAGTCTGGCAATATCTATGAAAAAAGAAAAAGCAATGACCATTCTCCCAGAACCAGGAAAAGTTGCAAATAAAACAAATTACAGAGGAAGTGGGAAGGGACAGAGAGAGTAAAATGGAAGATCTGTAATAGGGTAGCATTCATGAACAATAAATGGTTTATTGTTCAAGACACAACCTGCTGGAGGACCTCAGCAGGTCAGGTAGCACCTGTGGAAGGAATGGACAGGTCAGGACCCTTCTTCAGAAGGTTTGTTCAGATAGTTTCAAATGGTTTGTTGTTGCTTATCTGAACGAAGATGGCAAAGGTTAATAAATAACAACAAATATATCAGAATGGTGTGGGGGAGATGAGGAGGACATCTAAACAGGAAAACAGATCTGTTTTAATTACTAAATAACCCTGTTACCAATAACGTCTATGCCACAGTAGTGCAGCTGGTAGAGCTGCTGCCTCACAGCGCCAGGGACCCAAGTTCGATCCTCACCTTGGGCGTTGTCTGTGTGGCGTTTGCACCTTCTTCCTGTGACTGTGTAGGTTTCCTCTGGGTGCTCCGGTTTCCCACATTAAAAGATGTGTGGATTTGTAGGCTAATTGGCCTCTGTGATTTGACCCTAGTATGTGGGGCATGGATGCGAAAGTAGGATAACAAAGACCTCATGTGAACGGGTAATTGATGGTAGACGAGAACTCAGTGGACCAAAGGGCCTGTTTCCATGCTGTATCTCTAAAAATAAAAAATTAATAAAACTAATAACATCTTTTTAAATAATGTTTGAATGTCATGCAGCGTAGAATCAGAATTTGGTTGAAGAAAGATTGCACTACTGGACTGAGTGAAATTGGTTTGGGTGGAGAGTTTCCAGGTGTGCTCTAGGAGACTGCGAGCTGAATGCATTTCTTGGAGTAGGGTTGAATAGCGAGCTGGTTCTTGTGATATGTGAAATTTGTTAGCAGGGCTGATAAACAGACAGTAAACCTGGCACGCACAAAGGTGTTAGCTATCTGGACAGCTGTTCTCAGGATATTCTTGGTGGGAGACTGGACAGGAAACCCCTTGTTGATTTGCGCCTGAGCTGAATAAGGAGTTGGCTAACTGCTGACTTTGGCTAACTAGGATATAACTTTTCCTCTGGCTACCCTCTAAATGGGAATTTGCAGAAACCACCGGGAGCATTCTCAGCACCACAGACAGGCATCAGAAAGATGGTCCACGTTATTAAAAACTCTCACACGGGGAGTTCAAAACAATACCCACCCACGCAATTGACAGTAAATTCTCCACATTTCCCTAAACTTTCAAATTCCTTCTTTTTATAAAGCAGACTTGTTAAAACATTTAAAAAAACTTTAAAACTCAAATAATTTGCTTTTAAGAGTTAAAGCATTTTCAAAAATTCCAAGCACCTTCTAAAAAAACTATTATTAACAACTCAATAAAATATAGACCAGTACAGCACAGAAGCAGCCCCTTTGCCCACAATGTCTGTGCCGAAAATGATGCCAAACCTAACTCTTATCTGCACATAATCTATCTGCACATAATCTATATCCCTCCATTTCCTGCAGAACCATGTGCTTATCCAAAAGTCTGTTAAATGCCACTTTTGTATCTGATTTTATCATCACCACATCATCAGTGTGTTCCAGGTGCTCATCCTTTGTATAAAATAGAACATAGAACAGTACAATAGGGGCGGCACAGTGGCGCAGCGGTAGAGTCGCTGCCTTACAGCGCCAGAGACCCGGGTTCGATCCTGACTATGGGTGTTGTATGTACAGTGTTTGCATGTTCTCCCTATAACCCTGTGGATTTTCTCCAGGTGCTCTGGTTTCCTCTGACACTCCAAAGACGTGCAGGTTTCTAGGTTAATTGGCTTCTGTAATCTGTCCCTAGTGTGTCGGATAGAACTAGAGTACAGGTGATCATTGATCGGCGTGGACCTGGCGAGCTGAAGGGCCTGTTTCCACACTGTATCTGTAAACTAAACTAAACTAAAAGTACAGCACTAAAAGTACAGTACTAAAAGTAGGTGCTTCAGCCCACAATATTTGTGCGAAACATGAAGCTAAGGCAAGTCCTGCGCATGACCCATAACCCTCCATCCCTTGCATATCCCTGTGCATATTTTAAAAAGTCACACATGCCATTGTTATATCTGCGTCCACAAACATTCCCTGTAGCGCATTCCAGGCATTCAACACCCTTTGTGTAAAAAAAACTAGCCCCGCACATCTCCTTTAAACTTTGCCCCTTACCTTACAGTTATGCTCTCTAGTATTTGATTTTTTCACCCTGGGAAATAAGTTCTGAGAGTCTACCCTATCTATGCCTCAAAAAGAGTTTAAAATAATATCCAGATCTGAATAAAGAATACTTTTTAACAACAAAGTTTTTCTCAAATTCCTTTTGAACAACAAACGTCCCTCACAGCCATTCCCTTCCATTCAAATCATAAATGGTGATGATTCAGCATATAGGAGGGAGACACAACATTTGGTTGAGGGATGTCACAACACCAATCTCTCGCTCAACGCCAACAAGATCAAGGAGATAATTGATTACCAGATAGAGGAAGATGATAAATTCTCTCCTGGGCACGCACTTACATGAGGTCATAGTTTTCTGTTTCAGGAACAAATTGCTGAAAACAAGTTTGTGGACTTTTTTTGGAAAAAATCAAAGTGCTGGAGGAACTCTGTGGGTCAGGCTGCATCTGTGGAAGGAATGGTTGGGGAATGGTCGGGACTCTTCTTCAGACAGGGGGAGAGAAAACTGGAGTAGAGAGGTGAGGATGGGGCAAAGCCTGGCGTGTGATAGTGAAGGTGGGAGGAGAGGTATTGGCAGGTGGGTGGAGATAGTATCAAAGGCTAGAGGTGAAAAGCAGACAAAAAGGGTGTGGTAAGGAATGAAAAGGAGGAGATGAAATGGGTGAAGGGGACAGGGGTGGGTAAAGAGAAGAGATAAAAGGGAAATTGGAGGGGTAGAAGTGAGCACACAAAGGAACAGAAAGGAGCAGGGTACTGCGGTGGTGGGAGAAATGTCTGCACACCAGGGTAGGGAAGCAGTGTGGGGGGAAGGGGAAAGAGGGGGTATTACTAGAAATTACAAAATTCAGTGTTTGTACTGTTGAACTTTAGTGTTTGTGTAAGTTTATGCATGCACCGATAACGATGTCAGTTACACTGGGTAATGAGATCAATTATGATATACAGTGGCTTGCAAAAGTATTCATATCCCTTGAACTTTTCCACATTTTGTCACGTTACAACCACAAACGTAAATGTATTTTATTGGGATTTTATGTGATAGACCAACACAAAGTGGCGCATAATTGTGAAGTGGAAGGAAAATGATACATGGTTTTCAAATTTTTTTACAAATAAAAAACTGAAAAGTGTCGCGTGCAAAAGTATTCAGCCCCCTTTATTCTGATACCCCTAAATAAAATCCAGTGCAACCAATTACCTTCAGAAGTCACCTAATTAGTAAATAGAGTCCACTTGTGTGTAATCTAATCTCAGTATAAATACAGCTGTTCTGTGAAGGCCTCAGAGGATTGTTAGAGAACATTAGTGAACAAACAGCATCATGAAGCCCAAGGAACACACCAGACAGGTCAGGGGTAAAGTTGTGGAGAAGTTTAAAGCAGGGTTAGGTTATAAACAAATATCCCAAGCTTTGAACATCTCACGGAGCACTGTTCAATCCATCATCCGAAAATGGAAAGAGTATGGCACAACTGCAAACCTACCAAGACATGGCCGTCCACCTAAACTGACAGGCCGGGCAAGGAGAGCATTGATCAGAGAAGCAGCCAAGAGGCCCATGGTAACTCTGGAGGAGCTGCAGAGATCCACAGCTCAGGTGGGAGAATCTGTCCACAGGACAACTATTAGTCGTGCACTCCACAAATCGGGCCTTTATGGAAGAGTGGCAAGAAGAAAGCCATTGTTGAAAAAAAGCCATAAGAAGTCCCGTTTGCAGTTTGGCACAAGCCATGTGGGGGACACAGCAAACATGTGGAGGAAGGTGCTCTGGTCAGATGAGACCAAAATTGAAGTTTTTGGCCTAAATGCAAAATGCTATGTGTGGCGGAAACCTAACACTGCACATCACCCTGAACACACCATCCCCACTGTGAAACATGGTGGTGGCCGCATCATGCTGTGGGGATGCTTTTCTTCAGCAGGGACAGGGAAGATGGTCAGAGTTGATGGGAAGATGGATGGAGCCAAATACAGGGGAATCTTGGAAGAAAACCTATTAGAGTCTGCAAAAGACTTGAGACTGGGGCGGAGGTTCACCTTCCAGCAGGACAACGACCCTAACCATACAGCCAGAGCTACAATGGAATGGTTTAGATCAAAGCATATTCATGTGTTAGAATGGCCCAGTCAAAGTCCAGACCTAAATCCAATTGAGAATCTCTGGCAAGACTTGAAAATTGCTGTTCACAGACGCTCTCCATCCAATCTGACTGAGCTTGAGCTGTTTTGCAAAGAAGAATGGGCAAAAATTTCAGTCTCTAGATGTGCAAAGCTGGTAGAGACATACCCCAAAAGACTTGCAGCTGTACAAAGTATTGACTCGGGGGGGGCTGAATACTTTTGCACGCGACACTTTTCAGTTTTTTATTTGTAAAAAAATTTGAAAACCATGTATCATTTTCCTTCCACTTCACAATTATGCACCACTTTGTGTTGGTCTATCACATAAAATCCCAATAAAATACATTTACGTTTGTGGTTGTAACGTGACAAAATGTGGAAAAGTTCAAGGGGTATGAAAACTTTTGCAAGCCACTGTAGATAAATTTTGGTCTGTCATTGTCTTGCAAAGAAAAAAGTGTGGCTTGCATTATGTAGCATCTATTTCTTCCCCTTGGAACATCCCATAGCTCTCAGTAAATAACATTTTTCTTTTAAAGTACTGTTGTGCATACACTAGCACAGTAAGATCCTATAAATTACATGCATGTCTGGTCAAAATATAATTTTTGTGGCATTGTTAAAATGATTGGTACAAGATAATGGAAGATAACATCAGTAGGATGGAACTGCAATGCTGGTTTACACGAAGATATACACAAAATGCCGGAGTAATGCAGCAGGTCAAGCAGCATATTTGGAAAAAAGGAAGAGGTGATGTTTCGGGTCACGATTATTCTTCAGAAGAAACGTCATCGAACTGACCTACCAAGTTACTTCAGCATTTTGTGTCTATATTAGAAGAACTGTTCTATGTTTGAGATTAACTTTTATATTGTTCTCTGCAAGGTGCAGAAGGAATCTTTAACATGCACCTGAATGGATAGTTTAGGAATGGGGCATATTTGAATGGCAATGCTGCATTCATGCAGAACTAAACAGGAACATCAAAATAATTAATTTGTAATGGGGTTTCTCAAGATATATTATGCTTTTACCAAACGTAGGATATGGCATCTCTGCCATAACTCAAAAGTGCCAGATGTAAATAGAGATGTTAAATAGAAATTAAATAAATAATTTCTCCAAAGATCACTGAATTAAGACATGATTTGTTTGGCATTATTTAAGTGAACAGAACAAGCACATGAAGGGCTGTGGAGGCCATCAATGGATATTTCTAAGGCAGAGATAGATAGATTCTTGATTAGTACTGGTGTCAGGTGTTATGGGGAGAAGGCAGGAGAATGGGGTTAAGAGGGGAAGAAAGGTAAGCCATGATTGAATGACTTATCTTTGTAGTGTAGACTTGATGGACCAAATGGCCTAATTCTGCTCCTATTACTTATGCACATGAATTTATGAGTGTTAGATTTTATAGATACATTTGAATTTGCATTGGCAGGTTTATAAAGAGCTTGCTATACATGGATGTTATATGCAGCTTTTAAATATCTGATTCAAACTACAGCTATTGCAAAGTAATTGAGTACTGGAAACAGATACAGCCGAACAATAAAATTTGGGGGAGTATCTAATGAACGACAACCCAATTTGGGCAATGTAGTGGAATAGCTGGCTGGGCTGCAAACCAGATTCAGTCCTATTTCCCAATGCTGTCTGCGTAGTTTACACATTCACCCCATGTCTATATGGGTTTACACCACATATCCCCCTTTTCTGTTGTATCCCAAAGATGTGCAAGCTGGTCAGTCAATTAGCTATTTACATCAACACTGGTGCTGGTAGAATACAGGGCAAGTTGATGGAAATGTGGGGATAATAAAATGAGACTGGTATAGGTTTTGTGTAAATGGATGCTTCCTGGTCAGAACAGACTAGATGGGCTGAAGGGCAGGTGTCCATGCTGCATGAGTCTATGCCTTATAATCTCAGAGATCAGATAACCATATTATTTGATGTGTTAAAACGTTTTTGAGCCTTTCAGCCATGTTACACCTTTCAGTGCACCCCTATTTACATGGAGAAAATATTTTAAAAACGGATGAAATGTTTAAAGAAATGTCTTAGCCTGTCATGCTGAGGTGGAATGATTCAAGTGTAGGAATGGGTAAGATTTTTCAGATACTTTAAAGAATCACTGGATATTAGGTGTTCTTTTATGGATAATGCACAAGCTTGTGTGTATTCAATGTTCAATTTACAAATCCTGTGAATATTTTTATACACAACACTTATCCAAGAACACTGCAGATGTTACACCAGCATTACAGCCATTGGGGTTTCATAAATTCACCCGTATAGAATTCACAAATTACTGTCCAAACAGTTGAGAAATGGACTGAAATTTACTGTTACGGAATTTGTATTTGAGGTTTTGAAAGAAAGTAAATAAATCCAAAAAAATGTTACGCCCCACGTTTCTTGGCGCGTGCACATATAACATGGCTCCGTATAATGAAAAATTGTAATACAGCCCGTTTTCCAGCAAAGCACCTCCACTCCTCTGTAACGTGGGTAACATCTGTACTCAGTAGCAGTATGAATTCAGCAAGGCTGGTTCAAACTTTCTGAAGTCCCACAAAAAATGTGTTAGGTTGATGGAAATGGAAACGTGTGATCGCTGTAATGTGTGGTCTTTGCACAGGTACAATATTTTATCCATAGGAGAGAACTCTTGAATAACTAATTTTTAAGAGCTATCCAACAAATGGCATTATTGTTATGAATGGGTTAATTTCCACAGCCTTTTCTTTCTCTTGAAAATTATCGGGGGGGGTTTTATTCAAGCTTTGTGTCAACTAACAGACAGCTGTATTTTGTAGAAACCAGTGTTTTTTTAGTCTGAAGAAATGTCCTGACCCGAAATGTCACCTACCCCTTTTCTCCAGAGATGCTGCCTGACCCACAGAGTTACTCCAGCATGTGGCCAGTCTGAAGTAGGGTCCCGACCATCTCCAGAGATGCTGCTTGGCCTGCTGAGTTACTCCAGTACTTTGTGTCTATAACTGCTGTATTTTGTTTTGCTTCTTTTTATCTGCTATTCATATCAGCCTCAGTTGTATCCTGAACCTGAGTATACTCCTTTGATCTATTTCAGCTTAAGTAAAGATGATAATTATTCTTTGCAGGGATCTAATTCATGGAGAATTTTAAGTGCTGAAGTTAAGCTGTTCTGGAATTTTGCTAAGAATTATCTTGTGTGGAGGATATGAAATTGCAAGATTAAAGTTAAGGGGCAGCAACTCAGCTAAACAATTCTGAAGAACCACAGTCTGACAAAGGGTCTTGATCCGAAACATCACCCATTCCTTCTCTCCAGAAATGCTGCCTGTCCCGCTGAGTTACTCCAGTTTTTGTGTCTATCTTGAACAATTCTAATGTCATTTACCATCCTCATAGACCATTGAGCTTCAACTAATCCCAAAAAATTAACTGCTGCCTTTGACAAAATGCAAAAAATTTGCTCTGTATAACTAAATTACAATCAATATTGAAGAGTTTATAAAATAAATGCTGGTATATGATTTATGTCTCGGATTTATAGATGATAGAAATTAAAATTATACTAAATTGAGTTGCATAGTGTAAAGTTACAAATGTGACCTTTCAGTGTAAACTGTATAACCATCCTAATTTTTTCCCCCACAGTTCCTCTGCACAGTGATTGCTATATTGTTGCATTACTTTTTTATGGCTACTTTTGCCTGGATCTTCGTAGAATGGCTTCACATCTACCGTATGCAGACTGAAGTTAGGAACATCAACTACGGTGCCATGAGATTCTATTATGCCATTGGCTGGGGAGTGCCTGCCATCATCACAGGTTGGCACCAGTATTACATGCAGTAATATAAGTGTATACTCACATGCTGGGCATTTCTGTGTATGTCTAGTATAACGGTATGTTCTTGTCTTTTCCTATAAAAATATGGGAAAATTCACTGACTCAGGATCTTCTATCTAATCCGAACAAGCCCTCCTCCCTTTCTCTTACACTTTCAAAACACATTTAAGTCAGACTACTTTTGTAAAGTGGAATATTGGAATATTTTAATGGGAAAATGTTTAGTTTTCGTTTAGTTTAGTTTATTGTCATGTGTATCGAGGTACAGTGAAAATCTTTTTAGTTTAGTTTAATTTAGAGATACAGCGCAGAAACAGGCCCTTCGGCCCACCGAATCCACAACAACCAGCAATCCCCACACATTAACACTACCCTACACACACTAGGGACAATTTTACATTTATACAATTATACCAAACGAATTAACCTACAAACATGTATGTCTTTGGAGTGTGGGAGGAAATCAAAGACCTCAGAGAAAACCCTTTCAGGTCACGGGGAGAACGTACAAACTCCGTACAGACAAGTACCGTAGTTGGGATCAATCCCAGGTCTCTGGCGCTGTAAGGCAGTAACGCTTATCCCTATGCCACCGTGCTTTTGTTCCGTGCTATCCAGTCCACGGAAAGACTATACATGATTACACTTGAGCCGTACACAGTGTACAGATACAGGATAAATGGAATATCATAGTTAAAGTAATAAATGCTGCTGTTGAGGTAGAGGCTTAAAAGAGTGGAGCGATTGTAATGCGTGATTGCAGATCCATTTCTGTGCCAGCACACATGAGAGTGGCCTGACTGGGTTCCAAATAGGATAGCTTTGAGCATAAAAGCAAATTGAGGAGGAACTTGGTAGGATTTGTTAGTTTTATACTCTCTCCAAGGATCAGTGGTGGCGTTCACAAAAGGCATGTGACAGTGGATTAGGTGGCCCAGTGAAATGGTTACAATAGCAAAGATGACATTGCATGGCCTAGAGGTGAAAATTGTGCCTGCAAGATCACATTTCTATCTGTAAGTATACAGGCCCACAAATAGAATAACCTTTCAGATTGACACTTTTTAAAAAATAATGAATACTCCGGTTCAGTATTTTGCTTTTTGCCACTTGTATCTTCCTCCAAATTCTGGGTCTTAACCTGTCATTCACTATTTTTGCTTGGTATGTTATGAACAATTTTAACCTCTAAGCCATGCAATAACTTAAGGGCCTATCCCACTGCGGCGACCTAATTCGCGAGTTTAGAAGAGTTTGCTCTCGACTCATACTTGCAGTATGGTCGACACGAGGTCCTAGGAGGTCTTTGTAACTCTCCTTCATGTTCGAGAGTAGTCCCCGCGTACTCGAGGCCTCAGTTAGGTCGCGGCGTTTTTTCAGCAAGCTGAAAAATGCTCGCGAGTAAAAAAAGGTCGCCATGGAAAAAATCTTTTACGCGTAGGTTTCGTCGAGGTAGGTCGTAGTAAGTTGTAATGCTATCGTAGTTAATCAAAGGCAATCGAAGGTAGTCTAAGGTAATAGCTCGTTGAGAAAAAAAAGGTAAGTAAACCGACCGGTAATGTTAAATGCCCACTAAACTTTATTTAAAGTTGTCTGGCTTCTTAAAAGTGTCTCCACTCCTTCTCTCCCCCTCTCTCTCCACCCCCCCCCCCCCTCTCCGCGCTCTCTAAAGGACTTACCATAACTGTCTCAGCCGTCTTTTACCTTCCTGTTCATCGCGGGTGTGAATTTCAGACAGCGCTCCCCCGCTTTCCCTGGCCCCCGCCTTTGCGTTGTGTTTGTGTGTGTGTGCAGACGGTCGATCCGGCTCGGGGTTTCATCGCTAACGGTCGATCCAGCTTGAGGTTTTTCAGGCGAGTGCCCTCGAGCTTGAAGGTCAAAGACAGTCGCTGAAAAGTCACGTTAGTGGGACAGGCACTTTAGCATCCTTCCTATTGTAACCATTTCACTGGGCCACCTACATTACTATACAGATTACCTTAGCTACCCAACAAAAATAATTCAATATATGCTATTGATTTAAACTACAAAGAATAAGGCACTTTCTATTTATTAGTTTCCTTGTTTCATAATCTGTTACTGCCCTTCCCAAATTACATGCCCATAATCAATCATACACGGTGACGGGGCGGTAGAGTTGCTGCCTCACAGTGCTTGCAGGGCCAGAGACCCGGATTCGATCCCGACTGCGGATGCTGTCTGTACGGAGTTTGTACGTTTTCCCCGTGACCTCGTGGGTTTTCTCCAAGATCTTCGGTTTACTCCCACACTCCAAAGACATACAGGTATGAAGGTCAATTGGTTTGGGTTTGTATACTTGGTACAAGTGTACATTGTCCCCAGTGTGTGTAGGCTTGTGTTAATGTGTGGGAATCACTGGTCGGTGTGGACTTGGTGAGCCAAAGGGCTTGTTTCCATGCTGTAACTCTAAACTAGATTAAACTGAACCACAAAAACAGAACCCTTGGCCTAACTCGTTCAAGCCGACCAAGATGCACCATCCAAGCTAGTCCCATTTGCCTGCACCAGGCCCATATCCCTCCAAACCATTCCGGGCCATATACATGTACAAATGTCTTTTAAATGTTTTTATTCCTCTGGAAGCTCATTCCATGTGTCCACCATCCTCAGGTTCCTTTTAAATCATTTCCCTCTCACCTTAAATATCCCCTATAGTTCTTGATTGCCCTCCCAGGGAAAAAAGGCTCTGTGCATGCAGCTTATTTATTCCCCTTTTGATTGTTTGCACCCCTAGAAAATCACCCCTCGGCCTCCTACGCTCCAAGGAATAAAATCCTAGCCTGCCCAACCTCTACCTAAAGCTCAGGGTCTCAAGTCCTCGCAACATCCTCCTGAATATTCTATGCAATCTTTAAGATAAGTTGAGAAAATAAATCACTTACTAGATGGCCTAGTTTATACAAAGACTTTGCAAAGATTTGAAACTCTGCATATTTTCTGTTTCTCTTAGTTTATTGATGGTATGTGTTTTCCAGGTCTTGCAGTAGGTCTGGATCCAGAAGGTTATGGAAATCCTGATTTCTGCTGGATCTCTGTACATGATAAGCTGATCTGGAGCTTTGCTGGGCCAATTGCAGTTGTCATTGTGGTAAATCTGACTTCAACTCTTGTAATATTTTTAGAATTAGTATTGGAGCTCTGCCTTCTATAAAAAAATATTTGTGGCATAATAATAATGTTTCATTGAATTGTTTCTTTTCCTTGATCTAGCTAGCTATATTATTTCTATTACCCCACTCCTGCTGGCAATTCTTCTCTTTAACCACCCATCTTAAGGCTCTGATGTTCCATACCCAAACAGCAGGAGAAATACTCCTGACATCTAGCCTTGTAGACTACTGATAAAATTAAAATGACTTCCAAATTATCTGCGAAAATACAAAATGTGATATATTCTTAACAAGTTGAATGCTCCTGTTAATTGCATTGGTTCTATGAACCATTTAAGACATTTAGTACTTCATCTCCCCCCTTGTACATGAAACCACTACTATCATGATAGACTTATTTAAAAATCTTCCTGTTCAGTTTCTTTTTTTCCCACCTCATCTGTATATTTTGAGTCCTTTTTGAAGTCTGAACTATGTTTAAAGTTTGACTCAGATGTTTGCTGCTTTTAGATGAACATTGTGATATCCTTGTTGGTAGCAAGAATTTCCTGTGCCCCAACACAGAAGGAAGCCAAGAAAAAATCAATACTGTAAGTGGTGAAAACTGCTATATTAATCAAAAAGAAGCAATGCTGTTGACATTTTTACTTGTATTTTTAAATTTACTACAGATGTTGACATTTATTTGGTATTATGTTATACACTGAAATACTGTAGCTGTTAAGTTCTTCAATCCTGCCCATTTATAAATGTGAATGTTAAATCTGAAGAAAGTCTTTAGAATTAACATATTTTATTGGTGACTTGCCTTCCAGCACAAAATTACACCATTGTTGATGATTTTCTGCTTTTTGCTGTCTTGTGAAAGAAAACTATATGACTTGGCTTACTGCTTGTAGAGATATGTAAATAATCGCACTTGAAAGAAAATGAAACAAAAGCTAATTAACTAATTGCTGTTAAGAAGTACTGCTGTCAGTATGAAATTTGTTCCAAGCTTTGGAGAGATTGACTGATGAATAGCAAAAATTATTGCCCATATTTTACTATATGTTTGTGTACCCATGTTTATTTGATAAGGTGCACCTAGTAAAATCGAAGCCTCTGGAACGAACGATTTAGAGTAGGATGGGAGATGATATACTGAGGGGAGATTTAAACGTAGTGAGATATAAGGAAGAGAACTGTGCACAATGGTGGACTTAAAGCAAAGAGGATCAATAGAAGAAATTTTAGAAAAACAATGAAAATAATAACGTTGATAAAACGGAACGAAACCAATAAAGTTGTATAGGGAGAGTTGATGACACAAGCTGTTCATATCTAAACTTGTAACTAGTTTGATGTTTTAACAGATGAGATAAAACACTTTATAAAGGAAATTCATTCATATGATTTTGCCAGGAATGTGTGATATGTGTTCGGAAATGGATGCAAAAGTGGGATAACATAGAACTAGTATGAATGAATGATCAATGGTCACCGAGGACTCAGTGGGCCGAAGGGTCTGTTTCCATGCTGTATCTTTTAATCAATCATAGTCATAGAGTGATACAGTGTGGAAACACGCCTTTCGGCCCAACTTGCCCCAGATACACTAGTCCCACCTGCCTGCATTTGGTCCATATCCCTCCCAACTTATCCTATCCATGTACCTGTCTAACTGATTCTTAAATGTTGGGACAGTCCCAAACTCAACTACCTCCTCTGGCACCTTGTTCTATACACCCACCACCCTTTGTGTGAAAAATTAATTAATAAACAAGAAAATGTATGGGAGCAGCTTACAAGTATAACCTGGTTCTAAATCTGCAGTTCTAGTCATAAGTAGAGAATTTGCTATAATGATTTGTCTTCCTGCTCGGACATCAAAGCAGCATCTATCCCCAGCTCCTTCAGTTTCTAATCTGTATGGTCGCCTTGGCATAATCATCAAAAGACAGAGCATTTGGTACCTCGCATAGCCAGCATGGTTTTGAAACTGGTATTGGTTTATTATTGTCATGTGTTCTGAGACAAAGAGAAAATATTTATTCTGCATGCTATCCAGGCAAATCATACCATACATGAGTACAACAGATGTACAAAAGTGTACAAAAGAAAGGAGACAAGATTGCAGAATATTGTGTTGTAGTTGCAGAGAAAGTGCAGATAAAATATTTCCAATGGACACAATAAAGAACATTGGGAGATTACCTGATCCTCTGCTTTGTGCAAAGCCCTGCACTAAGCACACAAGAACAGCAAAAGATCTGTTTCCTCATGAATCATAATGTGCATTTCCATCATCAGCTCCTGCCACAAACCCTCTCCATCATTGATGCATGTATATTTTTCATTTTAAAAAATCCTATTTGACATGATTCAAATAAAGTTTACAGATCTCTAAAGCAGCTCAATGGGGTTGTAAGAATACATTTATAAGATAATCAGGAAACAAAAGAACATTGAGTGATCATTTCCCAGGGAACATAACTTAGGCCTGTCTGACTTTAAAATTGGCAGCATTTTTCAGCTGCAAAGTAATTATTTCGTTAGGAGCGTGCAGAATGCAGAATAGTATTTCAAATCCATGAGTAATCAATAGCACTGCTTTTTGTAGAAAAATAAGTTATCATTGTCATTGAGCTGTATAATGAAAAAATACAAGAGTTATTCACTCGTATGTTTTTAATGAATACTCTTGTACAGTTGCTCAGTTGTCTTCATCCATTTACAATCGCTTGAACTGTACTGATTTGATTATTTCTTGCATAGAGTTTGTACAGTTTGGTGTTTGCTATTTTTAAACCAAGTCTCTTTTCCTTTTTTAAATTTCCCTTGTTCATTTTCCAATTTACCATTTATTGTGACCATGATAGCATGGTGCAGATGAATGAACTAGGGAATCGAGAAAGCCTCAGTAATACTCGATATAGGTATTTAATTTTATTTCAAATTTTATTTCAAATTTATGAAGAACAATTCCTGGCTTTGTCCACACTGCCATAGGGAGAGACTGAGGGTGTGGGTCAGAAGGGTGCCTCTATGCTTTAATTTATACTTATTTGGCTGTTGCAATGTTACATGTACAACTGATGAAACTTGCCCAAATCAAGTGCCTGAGAGAGTGAAAGCCGAATTGAAGCTTCAGTGAGATCCACAGCTTCCAACTTTGAGAGTTTCTGTCCATATTGTAACTACCATGTTGCTTTTGACCTATTAATTTTCCAGGGATCATGAGCACGAGTCTCAATATATTTTTACACTATTCAATACAAAATTGTCTCCTAGTTTAATTGTTCTCTGGAACAGTTGTATAAACTTGCCCAGCCTGGCAATTTTAAAAACAACTCTAAAACAATATTCACCCTTGTATTTATTTAAGTTGTTCTGTTTGAACCTTTGTTTACATGGCTACTTTTTAACCAAGTTATCTTATTAGTAGCTAAATGAATATTTGTTGTTTTCAGTAATTTAACTGATGTACGTACTGATGGTAAACATACATGTGGGGCAGGAGCTGGCAAGTGATAGGTAGATCCAGGTATGTCAGATAGAGGAGAAAAGGGTGGGGATGTTCACAAAGGCTGGAGGCGATAATGAAGAAAACAAAGGCGTGCAGATGATAAGAAAGAACGGCGAGGAGAGAAATGTAGAACCAGAGGGAGGGACGGTGGGTAGACAGAAACTGAAGGGGGGAGTGAATAGGGGCTTGGAGGAGGTAAAGTTGAGTGATGACCAGAAGGAGGAGGTGGAAGAGGGGAAAGAAAGGTGTGCAAGAGAGAGCTTTGGTAGATCAGAAGGAGAGAGGGGAGAGGGTTGTGGAGTGTACAGGAGACCTCCATTCATTCATCTCCATTCAGGGACCTAAGCCATCCTTCCAAGTGAAACTGAGGTTTTCATGCAACTCCTTCAAACTTCTCTATTGCATTCGATACACTCACCCCTCCTTGTGTGAATCCACCTATCTCTTTCCCATCCCCTTCCCCTCATCTTTTTTACCACCTATCTGCCCACTTCTTCAGTCTTGAAGAAGGGCCCTGACCCAAAACGTTATCTGTCCATTTCGCTCCACAGATGCTACCGGACTTGCTGAGTTCCTCCAGCAATTTGTTTTTTGTTCAAGATTCCAGCATTTGTAGTCGTTTGTGTCCTTAGGAATAACATTGCCCAGGTGTAATAGCAGCACAATAGCTCCACCTGGCTGTAACAAGACAGCACTGTCTGAGCAGAAAATGCTAAATTCTCAACAGCATCTTGAAGCAAACAACAATCCGGTATGTCTTTATTTTCATACCCAGAGCAAATCATTTCAACACAATTTGATTTCAATAAACTGTGGCATAGAAGAGAGTTTTTCAGCTAAAATAGTAGATGGCACGATGTCGCAGCAGTAGAGTTGCTGCCTTAATGGGCCAGAGACCCGGGTGCGATCCTGACGATCCCCAGAACACCCGGAGAAGAGAGACACCTTCGACAGACTCTTATTCATAGACAACAGCTCTGCCTTCAATACCATTATTCCATCCAAGCTTATCACCAAACTAGCAGGACTTGGGGGTCAGCACTCATCTCCGCAACTGGATCCTCAGCTTCCTGACCCCAATCAGTGAGGATAGGGGACAAATCATCCTCCACGATAATCCTTAACACTGGTGCTCTGCAAGGATGCGTTCTCAGCCCCCTTCTTTACACCTTGTACACCCACGACTGCGCGGCCATGCACAAATCTGATTCAATTTTCAAATTCGCCGACGACACCACAATTGTAGGCCAGTTATCAAATAATGATGAGACAGAGTACAAGAAGGAGATTGAGAACCTTGTGTCCTGGTGTCGAGACAACAACTTTTCTCTCAACGACAGCAAGATAAAGGAGATAGTGAACGACTTCAGGAAGCGAAGCGGTACACATACCCCAGTTTGCATTGATGGTGCCGAAGTAGAGATGGTCGAAAACTTCAAATTCCTCTGAGTCAATGTCACCAACAACTTCTTCTGGACCACGCACAGTGAAGCAACGACCAAGTAGGCACACCAACGCCTTTGCTTCCTGCGAAGGCTTAGGAAGTTAAGCATGTCCCCTACAACTCTCACCAACTTCTACAGATGCACCATAGAAAGCATTTTATCAGGATGCATCACAGCTTGGTTTATGAATAGCTCCATCCAAGACCGCAAGAATTGTGGACGCAGAGCAGGCCATCATACAAACCAACCTCTCTTCTATGGATTCCATTTATACCTCACGCTGCCTCTGCAAGGCCAGCAGCATAATCAAGGAAGATTTGCACCCTGGCCACTCTCTCTTCTCCCCTTTCCCATCAGGCAAAAGGTATAGTGTGAAAATGCACACCACCAGCTTCAGGGACAGTTTCTTCCCAGCTATTAAGCAACTGAATCATCCTACCTCAACAGAGAGTAGTCCCTCGGACTATGCTGGCTTTACCTTGCACTAAACGTTATTCCCTTATCATGTATCTATACACTGTAAATGGATTGATTGTAATCATGTATTGTCTTTCTGCTGACTGGTTAGCATGCAACAAAAAGTGTTTCAATGTACCTCGGTACATGTGACAATAAACTAAACTGAACTGAAACCGACTACAGGTGCTGTCTGTATGGAGTTTTACATTCTTCCCGTGACAGTATGGGTTTTCCTCCCATACTCCAAATACGTACAGGTTTGTAGGTTATTTGGCTTCGATAAAGATTGTAAATTGTCCCTAGTGTGGAGGATAGTGCTAGTGTACGGGTGGCTGGTCGGCACGGACTCTGTAAACCGAAGGGCCTGTTTTCATGCTCTATTTCTAAACAAAATAATTTTCTCATAAAGCACCACATATGTATGAGCTTTTATACAGTAATATAATTTTGAGGTCTTCAGCCTGAATTGCCTTTTCCTTGCAGATTACTAATATTTGCAAGAACTTTAAGCGTATTTTCACTGATAACATTTTTATTTGAAGGATTGGCTTACTAGTGAGTGGTTACTTCGTGGTTGTATCAGGAAATATGTTTTTTCAAGATTCAAGATTCAAGATTTCCTTTATTGTCATTCAGACCTTTCGGTCTGAACGAAATTGTGATGCCTGCAGTCATACACAAAACCAATAATAACAAAACATACAATAAATACAAATTAAAACATCCACCACAGTGAGTTCACCAAGCACATCCTCACTGTGATGGAGGCAAAGTCTTAGTCTCCGTCTCTTCCCTCCTTGTTCTCCCTCTGCACTGAGGCGATCGATCCAGGCCGAAGATGCCGCCCTCCAGTCCAGCGGACCTCCGTGGTGATGTCGCCGCCGCCGAAAGCCGGAACGCCGTCTCCGCTCCGAGACGGCCCGCCACAGCATCAGCTCCGGGCCGCCGTCCCAGCTCCAGGCCGCTGCCCCAGCTCCGGGTCACGCAGTCTCCACTCCGGGCCGCTGCCCCAGCTCCAGGTCCCGCAGTCTCCGCTCCAGGCCGCTGCCCCAGCTCTGGGTCCCGCAGTCTCCGCTCCGGGCCACTGCCGCAGCTCCAGGCCGCTGCCCCAGCTCCGGGTCCCGCAGTCTCCGCTCCGGGCCGCTGCTCCGGGTCCCGCAGTCTCCGCTCCGGGCCGCTGCCCCAGCTCCGGGTCCCGCAGTCTCCGCTCCAGGCCACTGCCCCAGCTCCGGGTCCCGCAGTCTCCACTCCAGGCCGCTGCCCCAGCTCCGGATCCCGCAGTCTCCGCTCCGGACCCCGCTGTATCAGCTCCAGGCCGCCGCCGAAAGCCAGAACGCCGCACCAGCAAATCGGGCCACCGCTGCCTCAGCCCCGAAGATGTCCAGCCTCCCGTTGGTAAGTCCTGGCTGGCTCTGCCTCCGTAGCCTCGGGGTCGGTCGCAGGTTGGAGGCCGCCAGCTCAGCCATTAGGCCTCACCACAGACGGAGGCAGGGAAGGGGGATACGACACGAAAAAGTCGCATTCCCCCGAAGGAAGAGACAGAGAACATGTTTCACCCCCCTAACACAACCCAACAAACCAAAACTTAACCAAAACAAGACAAAAAAAACAACAGAAAAAAGTAAAAACAGACGGACTGCAGGCGAGCCGCAGCCGATTAACATCGCCGCCACTTTCAATCCCAGTTTAATGTTACCTGTTGTAGTGAGGTCTGTTGTGCAAGTAAGAATTTCATTATTCTATTTGGGACATATGAGAATAAAACACTCTTAACTCTTGACTTTCTTGATGCTGTGGTGGATGCAATTCGCCAGTTTTATCCCTTTATCAGTTCTGTTTTCAGTTTATTGTCACGTGTACCAAGGTACAGTGAAAAGCTTTTGTTGCTTGCTAACCAGCCAGTGGAATGACAATACATTAGCAGTGCTCTTACACCACCAACATTAAGAGGGAGGAAAGAGATGTAAGCAAAACAACGCAAACCACAGTCACTAACTTGGAAAGATTATATCCTATCATAGTTCAGGCATTTTTAAACATTTATATTTGTAACAGTGGTTGTTCACACCATGTTTGTTCCTACAGCAATCCTTTCTCTTACCTGTTGCAACATCCAGTGAAGCAATATTGCTAGTGTAATGTAATTCACAGCAAAGTCTCTGGAGCCTGGGACATTTGTGACTATTCAGATAAAATTAAGAATTGATTTACATTTTAAGAATAACTACTCCTTTAACCATGGTCCGTTTATTTCTTTATCTTAAGCAATTCTTAATAAACTACCAGACTCTTGCTTTGATATTTTGCCAACCAATCAATGTCTGTCCTTGTGGCCTGGAAGACAAAGCATAAAGATAAAAGTTGAAAGAAATGCAAGCTAGCACTTCTCTGATATTTGTGGTAAATTATTACAACTGAGATATATATGCAATTACAGTGAGACAAAGGAATTGGGAGTGTTAAATGGAACAAGCATTGTATAACTACATGTTAAGACTGAATTTTGCATCAGGGTTTCCAAATTAAAACACTTTGTTTAAAAATAGTTTTCCTTTTGCCACTATTTAATTTTCTTCAACTGAGCAAAATTCTCCAGAACACATTCTACTTTAGTTATGTAACAGTTTGTTTTTGTAACCTGCAAAGTTCAATTTATCTTAAGCAATGTGCAGTGTTTTTCCCCGGCAAAATCCCCTGGTAGACTGGGCGTAGTTTTATATAGTCCAGACCTTACATTTGTTTACATGCTTAGGGCTGCCAGGAGACGCGTGAGGAACTGGGACACCGGGATTAAACCTGGCCCCTACAAAAACGTCGATCTTACCGGTCCTCTGTGAGTAGATGCTGCTAACCCCTGGGTCCTTCATTTTCCACTTTTTTTCCCCCACCCAATGGGTAACATTTATCTCTGTCTTTTTCCTCTTTTTTCTTGCCCCTGTGTAGCCCTTACACTTGCCAGGAGGATGAATCAATTTGCCCTCGGTAATGACCTGCATCTGTGATCACCACCACCCTATCAGGAGGCATGATTCAGATGATATCTCCATGCTAGAGTGTACCCTTGTGGTAAAGGTGCAGTGATCATTATCTCTTCCACCAACTGGAACAGCTAACAAGAATGTGCTAAGAGTCAGTTTTGGGTGTCAGGCAGGCTCTGAGCTAAATCAATGTAAATTCATGGCCATAAACATCTACTCTGCTACTTTCTTAATGTACAATGTTTCTGTTAATAATAATTGGAGCTTTTCATAAACTGATTAACAATACTCTTATTAACAGTTCTTCATACAATTATATCTTACCAATAACATTATATTTGTCCTGTTGCCTTTAACTGAGCTTTGCCTTCACACAAATCTGTCCTCTTCTCCCAGCACCCCCCTTCCCCCGCCCTTGCACATTTTTGTTTCCAGCAATGGCAGGTATGCTGTTTCTTCCAACCAGCTTTGCTGTTCTCCTGCTGTCTTGTTGTGTAGGTTATTCTCTGCTTCTCTCCATCTCTCCAGTACCACAGTGCGAAGCGCCTTCATTCTGCTGCTAATCGTTAGCACCACATGGCTCTTTGGGCTGATGGCTGTCAACAACAGTATCCTTGCTTTTCACTACCTCTACACTATCCTCTGCTGTTTTCAGGTAAACACTAACTCTCACTAATCATCTGCATGGCAACATATTCTAAGGTGACCTGTCTGAGGGATGGAATTCAACCCATTATTTTCCTCGTGTGATTATTACTGTGAAAACTGTTTGACATTTGCAGTCAGTGTAAGATCATCTTGTGCATAACTCCTCTTTTATTGCTTTATAGAAATTATCTTTTTCTCCTATACATTTGAAGTTGAGATGGTTCTATTTCAGTGTTACCATGTCTTATATGACCTACCAGAACAATGAAAGGCCAAGACCGAGTGAATGTAAAGAGGATGTTTCCAATAGTGGGAGAGTCTAGGACCAGAGGGCACAGCCTCAAAATAAAAGGACGTACCTTTTGAATGGAGATGAGGAATTTCTTTAGCCAGAGGGTGCTCAATCCGTGGAATTCATTGCCGCAGATGGCTGTAATTGGAGCCATTAACGGACAATTGTTGTAGGCCAAGTTATTGGGGGGTTTTAAGCGGAGGTTCATGGGTTCTTGATTAGTAAGGGTGTCAAAGGTTACGGGGAGAAGGCAGGAGAATGGGGTTGAGAGGGGAAAAATAGATCAGCCATGATCAAACGGCGAAGCAGAAAAGCCTAATTCTGCTCCAATGTCTTATGTTGTCGAATTGCAGTGTTTATACGCATCTGTGTTAAGCAAAATTTGAATAGTCACTTGTCCGATGCATACCTGCGCAATGCAGATTATGTAACAATATATTTCCAATCACTCCTGAATATCCTCCATGCTTGTAAAGCCTAATGGGTTCAATAATATAATACTTAAATTACAAGATTATCAGACGGTGGTTTCAACCATTGATCCAGAGACACAAATTTAAATCCCACAAAGGCAGCTAGGGAATAAGATTAAATAACTAGAATAGAATAGGTCACTAGGATAAAATATCAGCATTGTGGCAATTATAAAACTCATTTCCCCAGCAAATTAATATTTGCTCGTGTTCAATATCTCCTCAATTATGAGAGGGTGGGAGAAAAAAATTGTTATCAAAATATCAGTTGCATTAATTTGTATGGTGCTTGAACTATTTGTCAGATTCCTCAGCTGAAGAAGTACTAACCTTAAGTCTACATTGTAAGGTTTTACAGGATAAACAGCAGCTGGGCACAGATTTATGGTTCAGTTGATGCAATATGCGTGGAAGATAGACACTAAGTGCTGAAGTAACTCAGCGGGTCAGGCAGCATCTCTGGAGAAAAAGCATGGGTGACGTATCGCGTTGGAACCCTTCTGCAGACTGAAGGGGGTGGGGGGAACTGGAGATAGGAAAATCAGGGCCAGCAACAGATGACCAAGGAAGGGTGGAGCCCATAATGGCCCATAGTTGGCTGGGGGAGAGGTGATAACGAGAGGGATACAAGTATACGGACAGTGGAACTAGTAGAACGTTTATGGTGGGTGTGAAAGAGGGAATGCCGGAGTTATTAAAAATTAGAGAGATCAACGTTCATACTGCTTGGTTGGTGTGACATGTGTGATCTATTGTAAAATCAGTACACTCAAAATACACATCACATTCATTACCAAGTCATTCTTGCATGGAGATGGAATTTGCATTTCATTGTAAAGTTAGAACAGTAAGTGATTCTTATAACTGACCCTGTGGCAGAATTAATTTTGAGTTGACAGCATTATCGCATTTCAATCTTCTACAGGGACTGGCTATCCTGGTATTGTTTTGCATCTTAAATGAAGAAGTTCAGGAAGCCTGGAAATCAGCTTGCCTCGGGAAGAAAAACCAGGCTGATGACACAACACAAGCACCTCAACTCTCGGTAAAAAACCTTCTGGGTTTTAATAATAGGGCTGCCCTAGTGAATAGGAATAGTATTAAGACACCAAATTGGTTCCCATTCGTTGTTGATGAAGCTCAGAACTGTGGTATTTATTTCTTAACCATGCTTACTTTTTTTTTGAGTCTGAGTTCCCTTTCCCCATTTTGTCCCTTTATGATATCATAGGGTCAGAATCACCCACTTTAGAAAGATGGGACTGGTGAACCACTGGGTATTACATTTGAGTTACCCTGGGAACTTTTATTAGTTTACTAGGCCAAGGGGGACCCATTGCATCCCATCCCCTCAACGCGTGGGGGAGGGGGAGAGTGGGGGGGGAGGAAGAGGGATGCCGGGGGAGGAATTGAAAGGCTGGGGTGAGAGAGGCGAGGGAGAGAAAGGAGGGGGGAGCAAGGAGGGAGGAAGGGAGAGGGGGGTGGAAGAGAGGCCCAGGGGGGTGGTGAAAGAGAGGCCGGGGAGGGGGGGAGAGAGAGGCCGGGAGCGGAAGAGAGGCCGGGGGGGTGGAAGAGAGGCTGGGGGGAGAGAGCCCGGGGAGGAAGAGAGCCGGGGGATGGGGGGGAGAGAGCCCGGGGGGGGAGAGAGAGCCCGGTGGGGGAGAGAAGAGGCGACGAGGAGCCTAGAGAAAGCTCGGGAGTTCTCGGGAAACCCGCGCCAAGGCGCGAGCGTGCAGCCCTCGGGAGCGCTCGGAAGTGCTCGGAAGTGCTCGGGAGCTGCAGTACAGAACCCACTTGCTCGTTCTTTCTGCGTCTTTTCAAGAACCGATGGGGAGGGGGCTGCGCGTGGAACATAGGGAGCAGAGCCATTGTGACATCATCAGTGAGGCCATCTAATTTATTTTCAAAGTTATTTGAAAGTTTTGAACATTTTCAGAAATAACTCGAGAAATAATGCATGAAATCTTCAGATAATGCTATTTGTGACATCACGGCGTAAATCTCTATTGGAATATGTAAAAATTTCATTGTTTCCACGTCGTGTTTTCGAGGAGATGTGAAACGCACACGAACATCGCACAAATACACTCACATCCAAGATCAGAGTTTTATAAGTATAGAGATACACTCAGCAAATTACAGCCGTCAGGCATAATGTGTGGACAATATTTATTTTATCTCCTAGAGTTCCCACCCGCACAATAACGCATCATTGTTTGAGGAGAGCGGCCTGCATCGGATAACACTTGGAACATCAACGATATCTTCAGTGAGCACTGCCCGTTCTGCACCAACTCACTCCAGCCAGCCTGGCTTTCTCAGGTACACTGGCAAGACTTCAGTTTATGAGATTGCAATAGGGCTTTCAGGAAAGGAATCAATTATACCATCTATTAGCAACAACCTAAACTCCCCAAAGTTTTGCACAAAATAAATAGAGCTCTTCCGAATCTGAACATGAGATCTTTGATTCAAATACCACCAAAAGCAATTTGATAAAATTGAAAATTAGGATGTCGCTTTTCAATATTTGTTATGGTATGATTGACATTGTAATATTTTAAAACAAGGAACTCCGGGTTTACCCAAGGAAAGACACAAAATGCTGGAGTAACTCACCGGGTCAAGCAGCATCTCTGGAGAAAGAGTTCTCCAGAGATCCTGCCTGACCTGCTAGGTTTCTCCAGCACTTTGTGTCCATTTTTTGTTCGCCATTGCACTCTTCTAGCACAAGGGAATGATTTATATTCATTTTTCCAGTCAATGACCAAACCGTCCATCCTAAGCTGTAAGGTATGGTTTCTAAAGTTTCCAAAAAATACTTCCAAAAAGTCCCATTTTAGATCTGAATTTACACTTGAGTTCCAATACGCAAGTTGCGTTTAAAGAGAAAATTCTGACTGAGCTTTGATGTCACAGCTGTGGAAAATAAAACAACTTTTTATTTGTTTTCTCGGCACTCCATTTATTTCTTTGCTTCCTTCAGAGAAAACTTGCTCGCACGACAGGGCTCAGCCTTGGATCAAACCTTGTTGGGTCATGCTGGGCCCACTGACATAGACGTTGCAATGTTTCATCGGCCACAAGATGCAGGTGGAGCAGCAGGTGAGATGGTTTACAAAAGAGATTCTCTGCCCATAATTTATTTTCAGCAGGTTACATACTTTCACAACAATGAACATTCATGTATCAGCTAACCATGTTGGTTGTGTTCCCTTAGAGTTGTTTTTTGGTTGTTTGCCCATATTTGATCACATAAATATCCTGAAATTAATAAAAGCTCATACAAACCACAAACTGTTCCTTAC
Source organism: Malacoraja senta (assembly GCA_038087875.1). Taxonomy (NCBI): domain Eukaryota; kingdom Metazoa; phylum Chordata; class Chondrichthyes; order Rajiformes; family Rajidae; genus Malacoraja; species Malacoraja senta. The sequence goes on from CM075980.1 coordinate 53,165,382, forward strand.
GTATGGCTCCCCCTATTGATTCTATTTGACATATAAGCTAGTTCGGTATTCCAACTGCGCATGCCCAGGTTATAGGTCACTACAGATAAACATTGGAGGGTGCGGATTTGCTGTGCGTTATCTTTGGTTATCAGACCTTCGTTTCAGTGAGTGCTTTATGCATCGTACTGCTCAGTGGGGTCGTGGTCAGGGTCCATGGTCTCGGGCACCGGGGAAGTTGGCCGGCCGCTGGGTGGGGTGCGCGCGGGTGGTGCTGTGGCGGCTCAACTGGACAAGCAGCACCCCCGGTTAATAGGAATGGGTTCCTTGGGAGCAGGAGTGGGGCCAGGCTGGAGCAGGTGCCTTCCCTCCCCCCCTCGCCGGCCGTGGGGACGGGACATCCGGGGGGGCGGGGGCGGTCCAGCGGCGGCTCGGCAGCGCCAGGGACACGGGCTCGACCCGGGCTGCGGATGAGGTGCGGGTCTGTGCGCACTCTCCCCTGTCTCCCACTGGCATCTGCCCCCTCTCTCTCACTGTCACACCCACTCTCCCGCTACCTGGCACCCCTGTTCCTCAGATTAATTCTATTTTTACACATAAATCATGAACAAAGATAAGAATTTATATACAGTTTATGCAGCTAGCGCTTCTCGCTTTTTCTTTATAGCCACTGACCTTTGACAAATCCCATAATTTTTTGCGTTTTTCAGAATACCGAACTCACTTATTCTGATGGAATATGTGCATGGCAATATAGCCATGCAATACCATTCATGGTAGCATCAACATCACCCCAACATGCTCCCAAGAACAGGACTGTCCTTGACAAAAATCTGTCCTTGCTAAAGCTGATGTTAGCACCCAGGACTTAAGCAAAATTATTTCAATATCAAGTAATTTTCTCAAAGATTACAATCTGACCCTCAAACATATATATTTTTAAATGGTCCTTAAATATTGACTTCTCAAGAGCTAATAACAGGTGTCACGTACCATGAAGCCAGATAAGAGCAATTAGTTCCTTCTTCAAAAGACATTAGTGAAACATTATTTTTGATGAATTGACAGCTTTATAAAGTAATTTTATCAATTCAAATTTTCGATCTGAATTTATGACTCTCGAACTTTGGTAGAATCTGACCTTTCGTCAAATGGATAATTAGTCCAGATCTGTGAATTACCTGTCTAGTAATATAAAATGTTTGAATAAGGGCAGTGAGACTCAATGAATTAATAATTTCTCACGAGTCTGTTTTATTGAGACAACAGTGCACCTTTTCAGTTTAGCAACAGAATTGATGATTTTGACAAATTAATGGTAATTATTGGAGTTATCCCTGTTTCACATGATTATCGTCTCCATTGGGATAATAGACATGAATGGCACTATTATTTACACCAGCATTAATTTCTAATGTCTTGGCGACCAGAGGTTTTCCTACCACTGATGATACTCACAACAGATTACAAGAATGCGTCACTTAAGCTGAGAAAATTTCTATTATCTGATCTTTCATTTCCAATGGATTTTGCACAGACCATGATTCTGACACTGATAGTGATCTGTCGCTGGATGAGGAGCGTAGCGTATCGTTAGCATCATCAGAGAGCGAAGAGAACGAACGATATCGTGGGCGGTTTCCACGGCGATTTAAGCGGGCAGCAAATAGCGAACGGCTACTTACTGACCCCTTGCACACATCCCCTAAAGGTGAGTAAAAAATAATGGAGGAAAGCAAAACTATCAGATCTAAAACAAATGAAGTTAATTTTAGCTGGTAAAATGGACTAGAATGATAAACCACCTGATAAACTTATTTGGCTTTTAATGGAATTTTACCAGAATACTGTCCTTTCTCATTGGGGCTTAGGTTCAAATACAGTGCTGACCCCATTTCCCTATAAAAATTTAGATGGAAAACAATATTTCTTTATCTTTAAGACCCATGTTTGGATCAATGCAGCTGATATACTGGATCATTTTACAATGCAAGTTTATTGTTATGCAAAATAACTTTCGACTTACATTGAAAGTTAAGACTCAAATCTAACACCCAGTTAAATGGAGTGAGGCTGCCCAGAGTGCTTGGTTGCACAGTACTTTAGCATCACATCCAGTGCAATGTCAAATCCTTCAGATTTGTGAACTGACCTAATCCTAAAGTAGAAACAATGAACTGCAGAAGTTGATTTATACAGAAACAAAACACAAAGTGCTGGAGCAACTCAGCAACATTCATGAAGAAGAGTCCTAATCTGAAGAAGGGTCCTCACGCAAAACGTCACCTATCCATGTTCTCCAGAGATGCAGCCTGACCCACTGAGTTACTCCAACACTTTGTGTCTAATCTCAATGTAATGTGTGGAGAACAGTGACACATAATTCTGAGGGGAGTTATGGGAATGTGGGGAGAATAAACTGGGGTTAGTGTGGGATTAGTGTAAATGGGTGCTTGATGGTTGGCACTAATTCACTGCATCAAGTGCCTCTTTTCATTCTGTATGTCTCAATATCTCTAAAACAGTTTATTTGGTCATTATTATACTGTTATCGGTTGGAGTTTGATGTGTGCAATTTGTCTGCCGTGTTTCCAACTCTACAGCAGAGGCTGCATTTAAATATAAAACATTTTGTACGATCCTGTGATCATGAATGGAGCTGCACAAAATGTTTCAGCTTGGCTCTAAATTCATCTCATTCATAAAGACAAAAGGAACGGTTGATTTTGAGAATAGATGCATTCCGGAAGTGGCGGCGCTGCCCTAGCAGCTACGGCTCGCCTGCAGTCCGTTTGTCTTTTCTTTTTTTGTTTTCTTTTGTCCCGTTGTTACAGTTTATTTCAGTTCATTTTAGTTGTGTATGTGTGGGTGGGGGTGGGAGAAACTTGTTTTAGTCTCTTCCTTCGGGGGGATGCGACCTTTTCTTGTCGTATCCCCCGTCTCCGTCTGCGCTGAGGCCTAATGGCGGAGCTGGCGGCCTCCAACTGGGACCGACCTCGAGGCTCCGGAGGCAGAGCCAGCCAGGACTTACCAACGCGAGGCTGGCCGAACTTGAGGCTCCGGAGGCAGAGCCAACCAGGACTTATCAACGCGAGGCTGGCCGACTTCGGGGCTGTGGCAGTGTCGCGGCGGCGGCGGCAACCCGACTTCGGAGCCTCGGAGGCCTGGCTGCGGGCCCAGTGGACGACATCATCGGGAGCTCGCAGGTCCCTGGTTGGTGACCTGTTTTTCCTGAGCTCCTGCAACAACAGCTTCGTCCGCTGGACTGGAGGGTGGCAGCTTCAGCAGCTTTGACCGCCCCGGGCCGCGGAGTTTGAACCGGCCCGTTCGCGGAGCTCGGATTCAGCCGCGGGACTTACTTACCATCACCCGGCGGGGTCACAACATCGGAAGCCTGGATCACCTCAACGCAGAGGGAGAACAAGGAGGGAAGAGACAAGGACTTTAAGACTTTTGCCTTCCATCACAGTGAGGAGGGCCTGGTGGACTCACTGTGGTGGATGTTAAATCTGTGTTTATTGTGTGTTTTGTTATTTTATTCTATGTTATGACTGCAAGGCACGGAATTTTGTTCAGACTGAAAAGTCTGAATGACAATAAAAGATACTTGATACTTGATACATTGCAATGACATTTAAAAGATATGAATTGTTCTGCATTAAAATAGATGAAAAGGGATTTATTTTAGGCAATGAATACCATGCCCATATAAAGTTGTTCAAAACTAGATTATTGCAGCTCCAGCAACCTGTTGTATATAAACTTGCACTCTGCCCCTCCCCAGAATCATAATATTGTTCTATTTAATTCCTTACAATCCCAAATAAATAATCAGTGCATGACTAGGACAGGCATGAATTCTACATACGGTACCCACTAGAATGGGCTGGTGGATCAATCCTTTTCTTTAGTTCATAAGTGATAGGAGCAGAATGAGGCACATCATTCAATCATGGCTGATCTATCTCTACCTCTCAACCCCATTCTCCTGCCTTCTCCCCATAACCCCTGACACCCCGTACTAATCAAGAATCTACCTATCTCTGCCTTAAAGATATCAATTGACTTGGTCTCCACAGCCTTCTGTGGCAATGAATTCCACAGATTCACCCACCCTCTGAATAAAGAAATTCCTTCTCCTGAGGCTATGACCTCTGATCTTAGACTGCCACGAGTGGAAACATCCTCTCCACATTCACTCTATCCTAGCTTTTCACAATTCGGTACATTTTAGTGAGGTCACACCTCATCCTTCTTAACTCCAGCAAGTAAAGGCCCAGTGTGTCAAATGCTCATCATATTTTAACCCACTCATTCCTGGGATCATTCTCGTAAAACTCCTCTGGACCCTCTCCAGCACCAGCACATCCTTCCTCAGATATGGGGACCAATATTGCTCACAGTACTCCAAATCCAGTCTGACCAGCACCTTATAAAGCCTCAGCATTACATCCATGTTTTTTGTATTCTAGACCTCTCGAAATGCCTTCCTTACCACCAATTCGACTTGCAAATTAACCTTTTAGAAATCCTGCACTCGCACTCCCAAGTCCCTTTGCACCTCTGATTTCTGAATTCTTTCCCCATTTGGAAAATAGTCTACGCCTTTATTCCTACTACCAAAATGCATGGCTCCACACTTTGCTACATTGTTTCTGAGGATTAGGTGAGCAGAAGGAGCACTGGACTATTTTTTTCCTTAAACATGGGCCTTCCCCATTGAGCTTCCTCTCACTTTGGCTGACACCACCTACTAGCCCTCATAATACCTTTGGAAAATTATACCAATTTAAGCAAGAATTTTATGCTTCAAGGCTAGAATAACTTTCTGGTTTTGAGAAAAAGGTTTGTAACATGATTAAATTTAAAAGTGTGCCTTCTATAGATGAGTGTGAGATTGCTGGAAGCAAAAGTTGGCAGGACTCTGCTTCTGGAGAAATTAATTGCCACAGGTCTGCCGCAGGTCTCTGTGTTATCGCAACGCATTAGGTGTACAACATAGGATGTAATTTTCTAAAAGCACACGTAGAGGATTAATTATCTGCGCATGCTAATCTATTAATTGCTAATCTGAGCAGCTCAATTTAGCAGCTCATTATTCACTCACGACTATACATAAGACATTAAATGTCTCAACACCTCTTAAACACTCTTGTTACCAGAGATCTAAAGTCACGTGTAAATAAATTGTGGCAGGCATACGCAGAACCCTTAAAAGTTTGGAAAATGCATTGAGGGTGTTATTATATTAATAGTTTATGCATGTGGACATGGCAAGTGCATGATCAGACTCAGTAGTATATAACCTAATCCTGTGATGTACACTTGGCTTATGCATAAAGAATAATCACTTGGGCAAGATACAGTCGGCAGCTGGAACATGCTTCTCATCTAGATTCAGAGCATTCAGGAGAAATTGAAAAAAACTGAAGCAATAATAGTGACATTGTCCAATTACAGCAAGTTTCATTGTATTGATTAACCAATAAATTAATGAATTTGTACAACTGAAACAGCAGAGATATTATACTTTCTGTGCCAGATCCAATTCCTTATTGGGAAAAATGGAAGGACCGTTTACGCAAGAGAATTTGAAGTAAATTAAGTTATTGCATGCTTTGCAATAGAAAAATGTGAAATTATTCAGATCCAAAGATCTACAATTGGTAAATATAATGCTTGCACATATACATGATTTATATCTGGAAATATTACAGTAAAGGGCAAGAAAGTTCAAGGTGAGTATGCCCAAACAACAAGGCAACCAATTTCATTGACTTGAGAACAATCTGACACAAATTGACAGATAATCAGTAGGTAAGCAATGGCATGCCATCAGAGCTAAATTACCATGGGCAAGAATCAAACCTATTCCCGTAAGGATATAAAATGAGGCATTTAAAGGTAAAGCTCCCTGAATGACAAAGGAAAAACAGCTTAAAGTAAAACAAAATGCTTATCAATTTCATGACTACAATACAGTGAAAAACGAGGCAAAATATAGCTTGTGTTTGTTGGAGGGAATGTGATGGAGAGTGTAAATAGAAGAATTATCAATCAAGTATATGAGGATGTAAAGTTATAAACATGTAAAAAGTATGATCTGAAGGAAAGATGGGCTAAATGAGATAAGAATAAATTTTGTGGAATCAGTCTAATTTTGATACTGAATAATTTGCTTTTCATCTGTCATTATGAGAGGATTGAGTCAATATAGCGTTAGAGGAAGGGGAGGTTGAGATGTTAGATTGTAAAGAAATAAGTGGAAAGAAGATATAAATTATGGTAATATTTCTCAAAACTAAAGTCACCATGGATGCATCCTTAGTTGCTAAGAAGGTTAGATGGAAGATTTGACCACAGCTGATCAATACTCTTTACCAAGGTACATGGGAATAAATCTGGTAATTAAGGCATTCATAATGAGAAAACTAGCAAATAAAATATTCTCAGATGGTCAGCCACTACAGAGTTATTGCATCCACCTGAACAATTTGAACTCTTTGAACAGAATAGATTGATGGTCATAGTGCAATACATCAATCTATTCTGTTTAAAGAGTTCAAATTTGTTTAGAACCTTGTACATATTAGTATTTTCCCCTTATTTAGATGGGGTTGAGAGGGAAAGATAGATAAGTCATGATTGAATGGCGGAGTAGACCTGATAGGTCTTAATGGCTTAATTCTGCTCCTACAACTTATGAACGTGAACTTGCCAAGAAGAAACAATGAACTTATGGAGTTTACTGGCTCCCAGATTTCTTGCTTGATATTTGGGAACATCTTTGTGCTTGTACAACTTTTATTCATTTATTCTTCAAAATAAACATCATTATCAACAACTTAAATTGGTTCCCCATTTTGAGAAATTTGTCTTTACTGATTTGCATAGCACAATGATCACCAATCAGGTGTGTCATCACTTAGTGGCATCTTGCTGTTATTTTTGACGCTCAGTACTCATCGGTCCCTTTTCCTTCTTTGCCTTTGAGAATACACTACACAGTGGGAAAAAATCCTGTGCTCCATGAAGCAATTATTCAAATAGTAAAAGTAATTACTCAAATAGTAAATTCATGGCTTGCCGTTATTAGTCCCAGTGGACTAAATTCCATTTGATAACTCGTTAACATTTTGGTGACTTTTTAATAGGCTTCTCAAGTGAGGTGTTCTGTCGTTTGTATCTCTGGTAGAAGGTTAATTACATTTATTTGTCAGGGACATGTACGAAGATGATTAAGGATCCTTTATCATCACTTGGTGGATTGAGGAGCGGGAAGAATTGGCTTGAATTGTTCTCGTCTATTTTAGCAATGTAATTAAAGGAATGTTTTATATGAGGTGACAGACCTGTCAGCATTGAATCTGCATTACCTATTGAGTTTCAAGGTTGTACAACCCTCCCTCTATACATAAACCAGTTAACTATCACAAAGTATATTTTAAGAAGAACAATGCTAATATTTCAACAAAGAAAAAGTTGAACAATAACAGTTTTGATTGAGAAATCATCATGATATTTTGTGATTAGTACTGAAAAATCAATTGAAGAGATAGACCTGGAAGAACATTTTCACTAAATCTGTGCAAAAAAAAGTTGTTGCAAGGTACAATGACTTCGTAAATTATCCAATTTGGCTCAGAGGGAACTAACCTAAACACAACCAGGCTAGAACCTGATATGTAAAGGGATATGAACACAAAGTGGAACAAATCTTCCAAAACCAATTCTAGGTATTTGGGAGTCTACACTCGGATGCGGATTCTGTGCCAGGAAGGAAACAGTAAGTCTGAAATGGCATGAAGAGAAATTAAATGTAAAGGCATAACACTGAACCTGGGCATGTGTTGGACTGGTCCGGAGCTTATGCCCTTGCTCGAAGGCAAAATGTGAATGCTACTGTACAAAGTGGTGAAAGGAGAGTCCTCATTTGCTCATTTTGGTCAGATTTCTACTAGAACTGCAACAGCCTCGCCTCCCAAAAATAGCTCAGCATTGTCAACAATATACAGTCATGCGCTCTCGCCATTTGGAAATGTTGGCACCAGCAAGTCTTCTCTTACCATTCAAAATGCTGGCTCCTTTTCAACTTCAAGGAACTTCTTACCTGTTCATTTTATCTGCGGATTCACTGATTTCACATAGTTTTCAGTAGTGGAAGAACCTTCCCTTTTGAAAGACTATCTCAAGACTACCCAAATCCATAAACATGAACGTAAATCTGTTTTGGTTGATACTCATGAACTCCTTTCTCTCATCCAAGAAGTCCAGTGTCATCTAAATCTCAAAAGGGATTCATCTCTGCACCAATGTACATTGTGCTGGTTCTATATCTCATAAAATTATTCCTAAAGCAGCCAATTAAGAATGCAGAAATATCCCAATATATGATAAGTATCAATGCTGAAACAGAAATAAATCTTGCTGTAAAAATCAATCTGATCAGAATAGTTTGGAGGCATAGTTTTAAGCCTAATTTACATTTGGTCTGGGAACTAAACAACTTCCAGTGAAACATAGAGGAGTTTCTTTTGCATGACCTTCAAGCATGAGACACAACACAACTTTTTCTACAACCTGAAATTTAATCATTCACAAAAATGGAATGCATAGGGCATCAAGGCCTTAGTTTACGACTTTCTTCTCACACAACGAGGCTCTAAATTCATAGCAGACGCTTGGCATTTTGTGCTAAATTCCCAATTATTAGCTAAACTTTTCACAGAACTTTAATTTTGTTTTGTTTGATGCAGGCAGAGCCTGTAAAATGCTTCGTTATATTTTACAGATTGTGATGGCAATGATTTAATATCCTATTGGCCAGCACTGGGCGAGTGTGAAGTTCATGCCTGCTCACTGCAGAAGTGGGGCTCAGAAAGAAAGCTGGGCCTAGATTTCAATAAGGATGCCACTAACAACAACCAACCTGACATGTCCATTGTGAGCAGTGATGAGAATACAGCTACCCATCTATTCAAACAAGAGCAGCAGAGGAAAGGTAAACATTCGCATTGAAAAAAATTGCGAAGAGTCCTCAGCAGTGGTAATGAACTAGAGGAACAGTGTAAGATAAATGCAGAATCCTCTTTGCGGACAAGTGCAACAGATCTACCAAATACCCAGCTGAAAAGTCTGTGATGTATTGTTACACTGTAAGGAATGTAGGGAATAATGAGCATTGGGATAAAACAGGTATAGAAAAAGCTTGCATTTTGTTGGTGCCTTTCTTGTCCTTGAAAATGTGCAAAGAGCTTCTCGGCAAAGGTGGAGCTATTGAAATTAAATCATTATACTGTTAAGAAAACTGGCAGCCAATTTGCACACAGTAAGGTCTCACAAACAACAGTATGATTTATAGCCACTTAAATTGTAGCTTCAACCATGATGGATGAATGGTGATCAGGACGTACAGTACACTATAAGAAGCAGTGACATGTATCAAGGATTACAAATGGGCTGTGTCCTGTTCTTTTGTCATCCTCTACAATAGTTACAGGTAAAGTTTATGAAGTGGAGAAATGTATTCCATTTCTATCATATTTCCCTTCCATTTTGAGTAGTGCTTATAATAAAAACTCTCAAATTGAATATCATGCATGTATATACATGATGTATATCTTTTAGACTCAATGCACTCCAAGGTATTAACATTCAAAGTTTAAATATCATTCAAAACTTTCATAAGCAAAATATCCAGCTTAAATCTTCAGGAGAAAGCATGAAAATGTTATGGTAATATTTTAATGGTATCGATTTAACATAACTGATATTCTATCATATTAAATATTTGTATATTAATCTGTCGTTAAGAAACTCTAACTAGAAAATTTAAAAAATGAATTGCTACTTTGCCAAAATAAATCTGCATTGAAATGAAAATGAGTGACTGGAAAATTGAGAGTGCCGTGTTGTGCTCAATTCTTTAATCTTCGCCCCCATTAAGCAAGTCATGTGGTCACTCCATTCTGGACCTAATTGCTTTTCTTGCATTTAAAACAGTGAATCTCTTTGGATGCAGTCAGTCCTCAACTCATAAAAGAAGTTTGAGAATAATTCCTGATTGTAAATCCTGCAAGTTATTGCACTGTGGGATAATTCAAAGTGGTCATCTTTAATAAAGAATTCAACATTAGTTAATAAAAGAATGGAAGAATGTTTTTTTTCCCTGCCCAATTATTCTAACTTTAAGTTTCCTTTCCTGCAACCTGGGCTGATACATAATTGAAGTAATTTGATAGCACACTATAATATAAACTTTGTCTGTTTCATTTAGGTATTCTGAAAAACAGAATGCAATATCCTTCTGCGACATTAAAGAATGAAAGTTTAACTTCCATCAACAGAATGCAAGTTGAGTTGCCTTGGTACAATACTTCAACACTAGGTCCCAGGGTCGTTCCAGCAGCCTCCTATGGCCGAATGTACTCAGGCGCTGGAAGTCTGTCTCAACCTGCCAGCCGATATTCATCCCGTGAACAACTGGACATTTTAGTCAGGCGGCAGATGTCTAAGGAGCAGTTGGACGCACTCTCAAGCAGGCATGCATCTCGAGAACGACTGGAAACTGTTCCCAGCAGGCATGGGTCCAGAGAACAGCTAGATACGATCCCAAGCAGGCATGCTTCTAGAGACCATCAGAACCCAGTACCCAGTCGACATGGGTCGAGAGAGCAGCTAGACACAACACCAAGAAGGCATGGTTCTAGACAACAATTGGATGCATTACCTGTCAGACAAATGTCTAGAGAATGGTTAAACGCAGGAACCAACAGACAGCTTTCTGGAGAACAGGTGGACATGGTTCCCAGTCGACATGCATCCAGGGAACATTTGGAGGCACTATCAAATAGGCAACCTTCCAGAGAGCATTTAGATACGCTGCCTAGAAGACAGCCACCTAGGGACCATCTGGGTCTATCATCAAGTCGGCAGTCTTCTCGTGAGCAACTTGACTCATTGTCTCGCAGATACTTATCGAGAGAGAATTTAGACACAGTGCCTAGCAGGCATCCCTCCAGGGAACAATTAAACACTCTTCCCAGAAGACAACCGTCCCGAGAGCAATTAGGACCCTTGCCTACCCGACAGCCTTCTACTGAGCAGTTGGACATCCTTTCCTCTATCCTTGCTTCTTTCAATTCTTCCGCCCTTTCTTCTGCTCCCTCCACCACCACCCCTTCTGCCCCACAGACAACATGTACCCCTTCTGGGGCACATACATCTTCAATTACTTCTGCCCCTTGCCCCTCAACTCCACATTCTGCAACATCCCACAGCATCTCAGAGATCTCTCCAGATTCAGAGTAAGTACAAACTTGAGATCACTTAACTGTTATTAATGGACAGGTGCCATTGCGACTATGATAAGATGGGTTGAAGGTACAAATTGCTTGTGAATTCCATTGCGCACTATTGTGAATTCTATTGTATTGAGCCAATTTAGACTTGCCTTAGTGGACAGATTGAAAAAGTTCCTCTGATACCTCAAACCTATAGAACTATCAACCTGCCCTTCACCAAACGTTTAAATGAAAATTTAATAGTGCCAATTTTTTTTTTCTTAATTGGTTTTTTTTCCTTCGTATTTGCTTCTTTTGGCCCATGTCATTCGCTATGACATGTCCAGCATTGTCTAATGATTCCACCATTTTGTATTGAAGAAGGGTCTTGACCCGAAACATCACCCATTCCTTCTCTCCAGAGATGCTGACTGTCCCGCTGAGTTATTCCAGCATTTTGTGTCCACCTTCACTTACTGCGGGCTCTGGCCTTTCATCTGGATGCTTTTGGGAAAGAAACATAAAGGGCCAAGATGCTGTGGAGCAAACCTCAAAACCGAAATGAATGCAAGAAAGGGCAAGATGAATAAAATATAATATTAATTTGTTGACTTTTGCAAATCATAGATTGTGGTAAATTGGAAAGCTTAAAAGAAAAACAATTTATCTCAGTTTTAAGGAGCTGAAACTGACAAATTGGAACAAGAGATGGTGCAATGTGTCTGATTTAGCCCTCTGAGTTTTTAATTTTATAATCCTGGATTAGATCCATGTGAGCAATTACTTGTTTGCATTTCCAAAATTAACAATTATTGTTGAGAATTTAAGATATAGAACATAGTCAAGGACTACTAAGCATTCAAATTCTGATATTCTGAAATATTGGAGAAAAGCATTGGAAAAAAGAATAAATCTATGGAGCATAAATTGATCGAATGGACTGAATAGCTGCTTTCTGTACATCCACAGTGAAGACTTCTTTACATTCATGGTAATGTGTGTTACAGAGCTCAGTGATAATATTAGGATTTGGGAATAATTGTCACCGTGTAAGTTTCTGATTTTAGTTGAGATATTGTAGGTATCTCTATATAACTAAAACGTCTTCATCTTGTTTGTGCCCACAATGTGTCTCTGTGTCAATCTGGTTTTCCTATCTTCTTCAAAATGCTAGGCCACAGCCTTCCCATCTTCACACATCCTACTCACATTTTCCCCGTGGTGGCGATAAACATCTTCCTGTCGCATTTCCACCTATATTTCTGGTTATTAATCGTTGAAATTTTAAAAACAGCCAAAACTGCCTTCTCACAGACAGCTTCCAGACTTCTCACAGTGATGATGTCACAATGCCTCTCACAGTGCACCAATCACAATGGGCCCTTAAGCTGGCTGCCGACTGCCACAATGACATCACAATGGGATGTTGCCAATGGTAACAATGGGCTCTCAAGCTGGCTGCCAACTGCCACAAAGACTTCACAATGGGATGTTGCCAATGGTAACGAGGTTGCTGCCCCTCTACCAATATCTGAAGGGGCTGCTCCCCAAGGTCTGGTTGCATTTTGGTCCCACACCGTACTCGGCTTCACTTAAGATTTCTTGCTATATTTCAAATGTTTTTCATGATTAAAGTTTTTTTTTTAAGCCAAATATGAAAAATATTTACTGCTTTTCAGTGGCAGACTCTTGCAGCACCTTCCAGTGATTATGTCACATTGCCATCTCACAGACGTCCAATCACAATGGATCTCATTTACAAATGACATCACTATGGGACGTTGCCAATGGTACGAGGTTGCTGCCACTGTACTAATATCTGAAGGGGATGTTCCTCAACTTCTGATTCCCCTCCACGCCGTAATCAGGTTCACTTCAGAATTCATGCTATATTTCAAAAGTTATTCATGATTAAAGTTTTTTTTAAAGCCAAAACCGCCTTCTCACAGACAGCCCTTTTTCCAGGAGCTTCCAGCGATTATGTCACAATGCCACTCACACTGCATCAATCACAATGAGCTCTCAAGCTGCCGACTGCCACAATGACATCACAATTGGATGTTGCCAACGGTAACGAGGTTGCTGCCCCACGATCCTGGTGATTGGCCACAAAGCAGGGAGTGGGGAGGGCCGATCGAGGGAGGGGAACTCTCATCAGCACCCCCCATCCCCCAACCCCCCCCCCCCCCCCGGGGTGAACGCCGACGCCGCACCCCCACCCCCCGTGTTCGGGGACTGGACCCAACGGGTCCCACGGTCTAGTAAATATGGAGCAAAATAACATCTGGCATTCAACTACAGTAAGATGCTCTTCCCAACATGAATGCTTTGAGAGATCTTTGGATTTGGCATGATTAAAGAAGAAAAGGTGTTCCAAAAATCATTTAAATTCAAAGATAGAAGTAATGCATATGCTTTAAACTTTATTTAACTCTGGAATCACATGATGATCAATTTAATGTCATTAAATTAAGGTGCATACATCAAAACTGGAAAGAATTCAGACCTCTGGATTGATTGTTTGTACTGTTGTAATTGTACCTGCCTCGAACATTTCCTCGTTCCGGATACCCAGCAACATTGTAGTGACAAGCTTGCTGCTTAAATCCCCTTTAACTGATACCCCTGTCATCATAGACCTATGCTCCATAGTTTTAGACTCCGCTATATTTTTATAAAGCTCTATTAATTCACCCTTAATCCTCTTCATTCCCAGTCTATCCAATCTCTCCTTATAAAATGTCTGTGAATTTTTTGCTGCACCTTCTTTAGTTTAATCACATCCTCCAAGTCGGGTGACAACCAGAACTACAAACTATACTCCCAAGTGCAGCCGAACCAAAACTCTGTACAACTGTGTGACGTCCTGACTCTTACACTGTTTGGTTAGATTAAGTTAAGATCCTAATTGTATACATTATTTCATTAATTCCAATGAGTCAACAGAACAGAAAACATTTGCTCTGATTTTATAATGGTGTCTACAAACCTTCTCCTTGTCTATTCTTTCCAGCTGTTTCTAACATTGTGGTGAATCATGTTCCCTCTTATTGAGTCTAAAATGAATACAATTACATTCTCCTTTGTCACAAAGTATTTTAGTGTATTAAATCGGTATTAATTCTCATTATTTAATATTAAAGTAAAATATACTGATTTGCATTAATTCATACCTTGGGTAGTAATTGCAAGCTTTAAATTATTGGTCCTTCACATACAACACAGAAAGAGGCCTTTCGGCCCACCACATCTATGCTGATGCTCAACTATTCATGTTCATGGGTCATAGGCGCCGAAGCTTTCCATTCGGCCCATCGAGTCTACTCCGCCATTCAATCATGGCTGATCTATCTTTGCTTCTCAACCCCATTCTCCTGCCTCTCCCCAGAACCCTTGACACCTTTACCAATCGCATTTCAGCTTTTATCGCATTTCAGTGAACCAATTATACTTGTTACGTGTTTGTACAAAATATTAAATCAAAGCCATCTAATTTGTAACAGATCTTTTCTAATTTATGACAATATTATATCATTTCAAGAATTCACTCACTCAAGATATTATTCAAATACACTCATGTGTGGAATATAGCAAAATATTCTCTTGCAATCTGGAAACTGAAAGCTCAAACTATGGAATGCATAGCACAATGTCCACTGGATTTGTTTATTCTTGCATTGCTACTTTTGAGAAAGCCCTTACAACTCAGAGTGGTATAATATTATTTGTCTTTTTATTTCTCCGTTGGTTCTTACTTAAGAATGTACCACCTGGTCCTTGACCAAACATCCATTTTTTATAACTACCTGACCATTAGTTGCTCAATGCACTTTGAAGCATATTATAGTTATATTAGTTATATTAACAATTGGTTCCAATGTTATTAACCTTCCTCTCTACTCAGGTCATTTGTAGTTAATTCCACTTGCATTCCCTGCTAATATACCACTTTGTCAGGTAAACAATACTCAAGTATTGTAGTCATGCATTTGGTAAGGAAAACATACGGTGACAAATTACCTGGCAGTTGACAATCTAAATATGTTAGAGGAACAAAGGGGCAAATAACCAAAAAGAATTGACAACTTAATAAGCTCATTAAAGAAAAACAAGCCCCATAGCTTATTTCTAGAGAAAAGTATATGAAAAGCAGAGGTCAGGCTAAATTTGTGTGGAGCCTTGGTTAGACAACTCTTGACTTACTATTCTATCACCTTATCATAAAAATGATGCCAAGATACTAGAGCAAGTGCTTAAGAAGTATATCAGAACTGTGAGGTTATATGTACCAGGATAAAATTGACTTTCTTTGACTTAGATGAACAAGCTGGGTCTCTTTTCTCACAATGTAGTGACGGAAGAGTGATTGAATAGAGCTCTTTAAAATTATGAGGCTTCCATTGTAGATAAAGAACAATAATCAATGCAGTATTCACAGGCAGCTAATGTGCCCATAAAGTGTTGAGAATATGGAACCTCTTACCATAGAGAGTGGGATGTGCATCATTGGATTTTAGGCGAGGTGGGACAACTAAGTGGATGAAAAAAGATTATTATATTAATGGAGTCAGATGTGCAAAGCAGGAGGAGGCACGGACGGGACATAAATGCCCACAATGTCTAATTAAGGCCTTATTTCCACAGTGTGGAAATATGACTAATAAATATGACTAGTTAAAAATGAGGCCCTTAAAAAAAAAAAAGGTTTGTAGCAGACAAATGATGTGAAAATAATGATAGTAGTGTAGTCCGTAGTATGGTCTGGATATAATGACTGCGTAATTTCTTCTATTACCTGATGGAAAAAACACTGTGACTAACAAATCATAGTTCATAATTCAGCATTCTGACATAGATTATTGTCTGTTCCTATTGTTAATTAAGTAATATTAATTTTGTTGTACTTAAACAGAATGGCAAGAGTTGACGCACAGTCTTGAGGCAAAATGCCTTTGCTGTTTGAGATTTCTTACTGTGGAGACCCAAAGGTGCAAGTGGCTGGAAGACTGCAAAATGGAAATAAATCATTCAACTAATGTCGTGATCGAAAGTCGAGTGATGGAAAAAGACAAAGGAGTCGGTCACAGCTTGCATGAACATCGGGTCAAGGGTTCAACAGAAGGTCACAAGTACTACAAAAATGGAAACTACAATATTCTCAAAATGAGATTCCTTCCTCTGGAAGGAATTAATGTGGGCACTGTCATGAGCGCCAGAAAAGCAAGGAGAATTGAACATTCCCGACAGGAGAATATTTAAACTTAATTCCCACTTGGGCATTATGATCTCCTCCATAATCAGTAACTTCCATTTTGGTCTGCAGCATTTAAAGAACAGGGTAAACAGGTTAATAAAGGAAGAAAACTGTTTCCGTCCTCTAGTGTTCTAGCTCAAGACCTGCAAACGTCTTGCATTTCAAATCGGATTATTTTACTGGATTAATTACTCAAATTGAGAAGGGAAATTTAAAACTGCCAGTTGTTTCGGGGATTGGTTGAGAGTTAGCTTTCCTCCAATCACCTCTGATATGATAAGCAACAAAAAATAGGAACGATATCCAGTGCAGCCAGATGGAAAACCAGTTGGATGAATCCTGCAATAGATTATCTCCTTGTTCAAAAAGCTGGAGCAACTCAGAGGGACAGGCAGCATCTCTGGAGAGAAGGAATTGGGGACATGTCGGGTCGACGTCCCTTCTGCTGCCTGTCCTGCTGAGTTACTCCAGCTTTTTGTGTCTATCTTCGGTTTAAACCAGCATCTGCAGTTCCTTCTTACACATCTCCTTGTTCAAAGATGGTTTGGAGTTGCCCAGTTTAGGTTCTTGGTCAACATGCATCATGTAGGTCATGTAACTGAATACCTGATCTTTGCATTGAGTTCACCTTTTGCCCCACCCCCATAAGCTTGCCAACCATAAGGTCTTCATGAAGAAAATGTATAACATCACTGATAATCAAACATTTGCTAAGGGAAACTAATATTTTTATAATAAATTTCTAATCATGGTATTTTGGCATTTTTGTGCAGTATTATAGCATACCGATCTCTAACATGGTCCAGGCTAAGGTCGTTATATTTATCAAAATTAAACTATTCATCAAATAAAGGAGCTTCATGGCAAAGAGCATCTCTACCAATGTGAGGAGACTAAAAATCCTTGAGTTTTTTTTGCCTCCATATATTCAGAAACTATATTCATAAAAAATACTTTAGTGTCTGTACATGTTACAGTGCAAATTGTATCCATGTCTGCATTTAACAAAGTAAATTGCTGTGTGTCATAATCAAGGAAGATATGTAATACTGAGAAACGAGGTCTACATAAATAATGTGCCAATCCTGTAAATCATTTCAGACAATGAGATTAGCATACTTACCTCTTCTGTTATGTTGGGGCCATTTTAATTTTCAGTATCACCTGGAATATTTATCTGAATATGTAAAACAATTTTACAGTCCTCTTTTTAACAGTTTTTCCAGCTCCTTCAATTGTTCTCTTCTAAACACCTGGCTTGTGTTAGCTTGATATTGTATTCATGGTAAACACCATATTCCTCAGGACCATTGGTGCCACAATGTTTGCTGAAAGTTAGCAACAAATTATAGTTCAGCTAATTATGATGAAGGACAAACACAACACAGAAATCGCATTGGAAATGTGATCAGGTCACTAAAAGAGTCGACACTGCTCTGATGACCAGGATTATGGATATCCTGTTGTGGTTTTGGACTGCTGGTCTCAGTTAAACTTGTGTGGAAACTTCCCAAATTATCAAGAATGCCCCTTTAAGTATTTCCAAAGTTAAACCCTGTCTACATTAACTTTAGCATATTACACTTTGGTTAATTCTTCCTCAATGTTAACCTTTCAGCTGGCAGACATCATTGAGGAGCGGTCGGTAAACTTTATGCAAATGAAAAAGCTGGCTGTGAACTCACAAAAGTAAGGAGCTACTGTGTTTTAAATCATTAAGTGTGCCAAAGTAGATTTCCAGGTCACAACTGAATCATAGTGCACAATGATCCCTCTGTGCATTGCTTTTTGAGTCAGAGGGAATTATGGAGTCATACAATGTGGAAACAGGCCCTTCGGCCCAACTTGCCCACACCGACCAACACATCCCTTCTCACCTATGAAAAAAGCCATGTAGCCACTTACAAGAAGTCAATGAGGAATTATGTTTTGTGTGTTGTGTTAAATTTATATCCATTATTAGTTAAGAAAAACATCCACGCAGACAGTTGTAATTGGTTTTATACAGTGCACTCCATGATGTTTGGGACAAAGACCCATCATTTATTTATTTGCCTCTGTACTCCACAATTTGTGATTTGTAATAGAAAAAAATCACATGTAGTTAAAGTGCACATTGTCAGATTTTAATAAAGGTCATTTTTATACATTTTGGATTCACCATGTAGAAATTACAGCAGTGTTTATACAAAGTCCCCCCCATTTCAGGGCACCATAATGTTTGGGACACAGCAATGTCATGTAAATGAAAGTAGTCATGTTTAGTATTTTGTTGCATATCCTTTGCATGCAATGACTGCTTGAAGTCTGCGATTCATGGACATCACAAGTTGCTGGGTGTCTTCTCTGGTGATGCTCTGCCAGGCCTGTATTGCAGCCATCTTTAGCTTATGCTTGTTTTGGGGGCTAGTCCCCTTCAGTTTTCTCATCAGCATATAAAAGGCATGCTCAATTGGTGTTCAGATCGGGTGATTGACTTGGCCACTCAAGAATTTACTTTTTTAGCTTTGAAAAACTCCTTTGCTGCTTTAGCAGTATGTTTGGGATCATTGTCTTGCTGTAGAATGAACCACCGGCCAATGAGTTTTGAGGCATTTGTTTGAACATGAGCAGAGAGGATGCATCTATACCCTTCAGAATTCATTATGCTACTACCATCAGTAGTTGTATCATCAATGAAGATAAGTGAGCCAGTACCTTCAGCAGCCATACATATAATATAACCATATAACAATTACAGCACGGAAACAGGCCATCTCGGCCCTTCTAGTCCGTGCCGAACACTTACTCTCACCTAGTTCCATCTACCTGCACTCAGACCATAACCCTCCTTTCCTTTCCCGTCCATATACCCATCCAATCTATTTTTAAAAGAGAAAATCAAACCTGCCTCCACCACTTCCACTGGAAGCTCATTCCACACAGCTACCACTCTCTGAGTAAAGAAGTTCCCCCTAATGTTACCCCTAAACTTCTGTCCCTTAATTCTCAAGTCATGTCCCCTTGTTTGAATCTTCCCTACTCTCAATGGGAAAAGCTTATCCACGTCAACTCTGTCTCACCCGCTCATAATTTTAAAGACCTCTATCAAGTCCCCTCTTAACCTTCTGTGCTCCAAAGAATAAAGACCTAACTTGTTCAACCTTTCTCTGTAACTTAGTTGCTGAAACCCAGGCAACATTCTAGTAAATCTACTCTGCACTCTCTCTATTTTGTTGACATCCTTCCTATAATTAGGCGACCAAAATTGTACTCCATACTCCAGAATTGGCCTCACCAATGCCTTGTACAATTTTAACATTACATCCCAACTTCTATATTCAATGCTCTGATTTATAAAGGCCAGCACACCAAAAGCTTTCTTTACCACACTATCTACATGAGATTCCACCTTCAGGGAACTATGCACAGTTATTCCTAGATCCCTCTGTTCAACTGTATTCCTCAATTTGCTACCATTTACCATGTACGTCCTATTTTGATTTGTCCTGCCGAGATGTAGCACCTCACATTTATCAGCATTAAACTCCACCTGCCATCTTTCAGCCCACTCTTCCAAATGGCCTAAATCTCTCTGTAGACTTTAAAAATCTACTTCATTATCCACCACACCACCTATCTTAGTATCATCTGCATACTTACTAATCCAATTTTCCACACCATCATCCAGATCATTGATGTACATGACAAACAACAGTGGACCCAACACAGACCCCTGAGGCACCCCACTAGTCACCGGCCTCCAACCTGACAAACAGCCATCCACCATTACTCTCTGGCATCTCCCATTCAGCCACTGTTGAATCCATCTTGCTACTCCACCATTAATACCCAACAATTGAATCTTCTTAACCAACCTTCCATGAGGAACCTTGTCAAAGGCCTTACTGAAGTCCATATAGACAACATCCACTGCTTTACCCTCATCAATTTCCCTAGTAACCTCTTAGAAAAATTCAAGAAGATTAGTCAAACATGACCTTCCAGGCACAAATCCATGTTGACTGTTCCTAATCAGACCCTGCTTATCCAGATGCTTATATATATTATCTCTAAGTATCCTTTCCATTAATTTGCCCATCACTGACGTCAAACTAACAGGTCTATAATTGCTAGGTTTACTCTTAGAACCCTTTTTAAACAACGGAACAACATGCACAGTACGCCAATCCTTTGGCACTATTCCCGTTTCTAATGACATTTGAAATATTTCTGTCATAGCCCCTGCTATTTCTACACTAACTTCCCTCAATGTGCTAGGGAATATCCTGTCAGGACCCGGAGACTTATCCGTTTTCATATTTTTCAAAAGTGTCCGCACCTCCTCCTCTTTCAATCTCATAGTTTCCATTGCTACTCTGCTTGTTTCCCTTGCCTCACATAATTCCATATCCTTCTCCTTGGTGAATACCGAAGAAAAGAAATTGTTCAATATCTCCCCCATCTCTTTTGGCTCTGCAGATAGCTGTCCACTCTGACTCTCTAATGGACCAATTTTATTCCTTGTTATCCTTTTGCTATTAATATAGCTGTAGAAACCCTTTGGATTTACTTTCACCTTACTTGCCATAGCAACCTCATATCTTCTTTTAGCTTTTCTAATTTCTTTCTTAATATTCTTTTTACATTCTTTATACTCCTCAAGCACCTCATTTACTCCATGCTGCCTATAATTATTGTAGACCTCTCTCTTTTTCCGAACCGTGTCCAATTTCCCATGAAAACCATGGCTCTTTCCAATTTTTACTATTTCCTTTCAACCGAACAGGGACATAAAGATTCTGTACTCTTAAAATGTCACCTTTAAATGTCCTCCATTTCTCTTCTACATCCTTCCCATAAAACAAAATGTCCCAATTCACTCCTTTTAAATCCTTTCGCATCTCCTCAAAGTTAGTCTTTCTCCGATCAAAAATCTCAACCCTTGGTCCAGTTCTGACCTTCTCCATAATTATATTGAAACTAATGGTATTGTGATCACAGGACCAGAAGTGCTCCCCAACACATACCTCCGCCCCTGCCCTGTCTCATTTCCTAACAGGAGGTCCAGCACTGCCCCTTCTCTAGTAGGTACCTTTATGTATTGCTGCAAAAAACTATCCTGCACACATTTTACAAACTCCAAATCGTCCAACCCTTTTGCCCAGGCCATAACACCCCCACCACCGTGTTTCACAGATGAGGTGGTATGCTTTGGATCTTGGGCAGTTCTTTCCTTCCTCCATACTTTGCTCTTGCCATCACTCTGATATAAGTTAATTTTCGTCTCATCTGTCCACAAGACCTTTTTCCAGAACTGTGGTTGCTCTTTTAAATACTTCTTGGCAAACTGTAACCTGGCCTTCCTATTTTTGCAGCTAACCAGTGGTTTGCATCTTGCAGTGTAGCCCCTGTATTTCTGTTCATGAAGTCTTCTGCGGATAGTGGTCATTGACAAATGCACACCCGACTCCCGACAGGTGTTTGTGGGTTTTTCTTTATTATTATGGAGAGAATTCTTCTATCATCAGCTGTGGAGGTCTTCCTTGGCCTGCGGTCCCTTTGCGATTAGTAAGCTCACCAGTATTCTCTTTCTTCTTAATGATGTTCCAAACAGTTGATTTTGGTAAGCCTAAGGTTTGGCTGATGTCTCTGACAGTTTTATTCTTGTTTCTCAGTCTCATAATGGTTTCTTTGACTTTTCATTGGCACAACTTTGGTCATGTTGATAAACAGCAATATAAGTTTTCCAAAGGTGATGGAAAGACTGGAGAAAAGAGATCTCTCTTATATCTGCATTATGGAGGCAATTAAACACACCTGAGCAATTGCAAACACCTGTGAAGCCATGTGTCCCAAATATTATGGTGCCCTGAAATGGGGAGACTATGTATAAGCACAACTGTAATTTCTACATGGTGAAACCAAAATGTATAAAAATGGCCTTTAATAAATTTTGACAATGCATATTTTAACCACATGTGATTTTTTTTCTATTACAAATCTCAAATTGTGGAGTATAGAGGCAAATAAATAAATAATGTGTCTTTGTCTCAAACATTATGGAGGGCACTGTAATTATTTGCTCGTGATACAAACCCTTTAAAATGCAAGGGAAAATATTACGGAGCAATGCGACAGTGATTGTCTTTATTTCATTTCTTCCTGTCCAAACAGCATAAACTGTGTTGTGTCGGGAAAGAGTATATGGATATAGGTTTAAATATTGCATATCAGTCACTTCAAAAGTAATTTTGGGGAAGCTGATTCAAGCAATTTCTTCAAGAATTAGTCACATATTCAACATTATACCCAGAATAAATATCAGTGTTCTTACATTCCAATAATTGCACCAGTTGTCATATTTAAACAACGTGTTAATGCAGAGGATTGGCATCGCATATTGCGAAGCACGCTCGACTGAATCCATGTAACTTGAAAACAAAAAGGTCAGGAGCTGAGGTAGAGCTCCTGTTGATGATTTTTTTGGCTGCCTGGAAATCATTCATTATGCAAAAGTAGTTTTGTAATAAACTGGGGAACTCTGCACGTCACAATCTGTCCACTGTTTCCTGCAAAGAGGGAACCAGTAAAAAAATACGATAGGTATTGGCAGTACTGATGCTTTGGCTAATTTTTTCTTGCAGAACACCAGTGGCCGGTGAGTGATGGTTTTCTTCCTTGTTTTAAAAATAATTAAATGTAAGCTTCCCTTCAAGCAAATCCAACATTTCGGAGAGGTGAAGGGGAGCGGGCGGGGTGGAGGATACGCAGGGGGGGGCAGGGAAGAGTAAAGGAGGATAAAAAGACAACTTTTTATACATTTTTGTAACTTTGTAATTCAGATATGAAATTTTTATCTTATTATTTTTTATGGATTTAAGTTATTGTGATAAAGAGCATTTTTTTCTTAATTTATTGATGCAACAAACAATACTTGAAGCTGTCTTGTGTTAATGAAGCTTAAAAATTGATGTGTATATTGAGTACAGAAAGATAGAGCTGGAGACGTTTCAGATCTTATAAAAATCCATTATTGTCCAGTAAGATCAAACATTAATATGGTCCACGTTGTTCCTTTAATACTTCAAGATCTGTGGTGGTCAGATTTTCACTAAAATCTGAAGGCAGGGTGGAGAATAGGACTCATGTGGTGCTACGTGTTAGAACACTGATGTTTCCATGCAGAAACCTGAGTTTGACTGAGCTGAGATACGAGTCTCCACCTTCTACCAGTGCTGATTTCAGTTCAAAGAATTTTTAATTCAGCTCCCGTAATATGCTCATAACTTAAATCCAAATGAGCAACATTTTGTAGAATTTTAACAGCACAGATTGTGTATAAAATGGAAACGTCATTATGGTACTTCTCTTGGAAGCAATGGTTCAAGCATTCATCTTTTAATTTGTCTTGGGAGATTATTGATGCTGACTCTGGATGTAAAGAGTGGAAGTGGTCAATAAATGGATAAATATAAAGAAATGTGGTTCCTTACATTTTTACATTATTTTAATAATTTTGGATAACTTTTGGAAAGTATTAATAATGCCAATCACAATGAATAAATCAAATTATTACTTGAGATTAGATGTGATATTAAGAATACTTTACAACTGTACTATTGTAATTTTCCTGCCTTTGTCTGCACTGCTGTAATAATGCCACTATGCGATGTTTTCTTGAGACAAGACAGATGTAAGAGATGGTATCCGTCCTGTGAGCTATTTCTTGTTAAAGTCTACAGCTATTAAATGTGCCAATGTTCCAAATCTTTCCTTGGAAAAAAGATCGTGGATCTTGGACATTGGTGGTGTCATCGTTTTGCAGCAGAAGGGGGAAATATGACACTGCTTAACCATAGCAAACGTTTGGCTTCTCACAACCACCCCAATCCCACCACTATATCAAGTTGTAAATTTGCCCAATGTCTCAGCTCATGAAGCACTTGCAAGCAAACTAAATGATACACAGTAATGAGAGATTCTCCAGATCAACACTGACCTTTACTTGAAGATCAAAGAATTGCAGATGCTGAGAGACAAAAACAGAAATTTCAATCAGCTTCTGTGCAAAGAAAAATATTTCAGTTTGAAGTCCCTTAATCAAAAAAAATGGTTTCAGGGCAAAGATACTTAATTTAACAACTGTTTCTCTTTCCACAGAGGCTGTCTGAGCCGCTGAGTGTTTCCACCATTTTCTGTTTTTAATTCAGTAAAGTTAATTTAATCTGCAAGTAAGACCTACATCGCTGCCATCATGGCTGCAAATAGTTTCACATTAATCAGATGTGCGGTGTCAATCTTTCCCCTCTTTCACCTTTCTGCCTTTAACTTCCATATGGAAACATTTTGTCATTCATCAGCTTGCAGGTTGGTGATGGCATTGTCTAAATGGTCCATTAATCTATTTTTAAAATACAGATGTTCGCTTGTGTATATGTTTAACATTGTATTAAGATATTGATTTGAAATGTATAGAACCATATTTCTGAATTTATAAGACTGAATAAACAAAATAAAAATATTGTTTTGCTTTTGAATTGGATAAAAATCACTTCTTAGCAATTATTTGTGCACTTGTCTCCAACTACTTTGAGTATTTTGTGGCAAGTTTTCTACCCATCCCAAATCTTTCCTTTCAAATACTTAGACGTTTTCCATACACGGACACAATAGCAGAATTTAAATAGGAAGGCAGACCAAAGGACACCAGCTTAGATTTGTGTGTATTTGTACCTGGAGTCATGTAGGCCATCAGAAGCATTGGTCATTCATCAGCACAGTGGCACTGAAGTGTGGCTGGGGCCAGCGTATCATTGTTTCACCAAGTTCTTGTTGCCTTCAACTAACTCACGTGACCATTGTTCACAACTACACCCAACAACTACTACCTACCTTGAGAGATGAAGCAGACTATGTGCAGACCTAACCACCTCCTAGCCTTTGTGTGTGTTGCATGTTTCTATACCCAGTGCCAAGGTGAGGACATTAAGCAATTCACATTAGGCAGGAAATGATGCTGGGTAGACTGATGGGACTGAAGGCTGATAAATCCCCAGGGCCTGATGGTCTGCATCCCAGGGTATTTAAGGAATTGGCTCTATAAATCGTGGACACATTGGTGATCATTGTCCAATGTTCTATAAATTCAAGATCAGTTCCTGTGTTTTGGAGGGTAGCTAATATTATCCCACTTTTTAAGAAAGGAGGAATTATAGACCAGTTAGCCTGACATCGGTGGTGGGGAAGATGCTGGAGTCAATTATAAAAGATGAAATAGCGGCACATTTGGATAGAAGTGGCAGGATCGGTCCAAGTCACCAAGGCTCGGTGCTGGGACCACAGCTATTTACAATATATATTAATGATTTAGATGAAGGGATTAAAAGTAACATTAGCAAATTTGCAGAAGAAACAAAGCTGGGTGGCAATGTGAACTGTGAGGACGATGCTATGAGGATGCAGGGTGACTTGGTGGGTAAATGCATGGCAGATGAAGTTTAATGCGGATAAATGTGAGGTTATCCACTTTGGTGGCAAAAACAGGAAGGCAGATTATTATCTAAATGGTGTCAAGTTGGTAAAAGGCGAAGTACAACGGGATCTGGGGGTACTTGTTCATCATTTACTGAAAGTAAGCATGCAGATATAGCAGGCAGTGAAGAAAGCGAATGGCATGTTGGCCTTCATAACAAGAGGGGTTAAGTATTGGAGCAAAGAGGTATTTCTGCAGTTGTACAGGGCCCTAGTGAGATCACATCTGGAGTATTGTGTGCAGTTTTGGTCTCCAAATTTGAGGAAGGACATTCTTGCTATTGAGGGAGGCAGCGTAGGTTTACAAGGTTAATTCCCGGGATGGCGGGACTGTCATATGCTGAGAGAATGGAGCGGCTGGGCTTGTATACTCGAATTTAGAAGGATGAGAGGGAATCTTTTTCAAACATATAAGATTATTAAGGGTTTGGACATGCTAGAGGCAGGAAACATGTTCTCGATGTTGTGGGAGTCCAGAACCAGGGGCCACAGTTTAAGAATAAGGGGTAAGCCATTTAGAACGGAGCTGAGGAAATACCTTTTCAGACAGAGAGTTGTGAGTCTGTGGAATTCCCTGCCTTAGTTGGAGCCCGGTTCTCTGGATGCTTTCAGGTGAGACTTAGATAGAGCTCTTAAAGATAGTGGAGTCAAGGGATATGGGGAGAAGGCAGGAACGGGGTACCGATTGTGGATGATCAGCCATGATCACATTGAATGGCGGTGCTGGCTCGAAGGGCCAAATGGCCTACTCCTGCACCTATTGTCTATTGACACAGGCCTGCTTTCTCCTTACCAGTTTAGCTGCACAGGTACATCTACCTTAAAAGACAAAACTGTCAGTCGATCCAAGAAATACACCTGGAAAGTTGTGACAATTGTAGATACGGCAGTTCCACGCATGGAAAAACATATCTCATCATATCCTCTCTTAATTGAATCTCTCAGACAATCTGAACACAAAAGAGAAGGTTGACCCAGGAACAGAGTTTAAATCACCTATTTGAAGAAATGGACATCCAATTGCCATGCAATGGGAAACAAAATTATTTGTCCTATTTAATTGAGATTTTATTTGTGAAAAGGACCTTTGAGAACAAGAATTATATTTGTCATTGTGTTCAAAGACTACATTTAATTTGTGCCAATCAGGTCTCTTCCTATCCTTCTTGATCAATTATGCATGTAAAGTAACTAACTGATCTAAACAGTTAATTATCATACAAGGATACTGAAGAAATATCATCTTGCAGAGAGAAATCCAGGAAACTGGATTTGATTTTAGTTTAGATTACCGATGCAGCATGGAAACAGGCTCTTCGGCCCACCGAGTCCATGCTGGCCAACTAGTGTGGTCACCCTTACACTAGTTCTATCTTATCCCAGTTTCACATCCTACAAACTATGGGGAATTTAGAGAGGCCAATTAATCTACATCCTGCACATCCTTGGAATGTGGGAGGAAACCGGAGCACCTGGAGAAAACCCACGTGGTAACAGGGAGAACATACAACCTCTGAACAGACAGGCTAGATGCAGGAAAAATGTTCCCAATGTTGGGGGAGTCCAGACCCAGGGGTCACAGTTTAAGAATAAGGGATAGGCCATTTAGGACTGAGATGAGGAAAAACCTTTTCACCCAGAGAGTTGTGAATCTGGAATTCTCAGCCACAGAAGGCAGTGAAGGGAGTTAGATATAGCTCATGGAATCAAGCGCTAACGGAATCAAGGAATATGGGGAGAAAGCAGGAACGGAGTACTGATTTAGGATGATCAGCTATGGCTGGCTCGAAAGGGCCGAATGGCCTACTCCTGCACCTATTTTCTGTTTCTATACTATGAAAATTATATCTTTATATTTTGATCAAACCCTAAAAATGTTACAATGATTTGATAAAACCAAGGAAGCTTGAATAAGTGGACACGTTCTTGAATTTAAACTATTTTGAAGTGAATTCAGAAAAGGGTTTTAAACATAAAGGGTAGAAGTAAAGGGGTAAGAACTGGTTAAATACAACAAAATGAGATGAAGTGTTGTGCCAATTATGTCACTAAATGATTTTTCCTTTTCAGAGATTGAGTAGTTCCCATCCCCTAAATGTGCTTGAGAGCTACCTTCTTGAACTACCTGTTTGTGAATTGTCACTTAATCTTGCAAGCCTTAATATTGTCTGGATCTGGGATCTGGCTGCATGCAAACAAACTGCTTTATTGCATGAACGGCATCATCATTAGCTAACAATTCTACTTCTAAGGTTAAGGCTCTTCATGTTATTTTCCCTCTATAAGAGTTACAAGTGATGTATGAAGGAAAAGAATCGCAAAAATACTCATGCCAACTGGGGGAGAGTACCTCATATTTTAAAGATATAAAAATAAAAAGATCAAATCAAATTTTGCCTGGGTAGCTTACAACATAATGGTATGAACATTGAATTCTCCAATTTTAGGTAATACCCCACTCCATTAATGTTCTTCTCCCTTCCCCCTTTCGTGACCTCCTCTCCCATAATCCCAGCCCCTTCTCCACCCCCCCCCCCCCCCCTCTCCTGACTTTACATTTAATTCCTCTTTCAAACCTCTCCTCTCGTTATGAATACCCTTTTGTCACCCTGTTGTCTCCTTTTCATCTGCAGCCTTTGTCCACCCATCAGCCCCCCACCGCACAACCCCGCCCCTCACCTGCAGCCAACTATCACTTGCCAGGCTTTGTCCCGCCCCCACCGCTTTTCCAGTTTTCTCTCCCCCACTACAATCAGCCTGAAGAAGGGCCCCCAATCCAAAATGTCACCTGTCCATTCCCTCCAAGGATGCCCGACTGTTTGAGTTACTCTAGCACTTTGTGTTATACACAAGATTCCAGCATCTGCAGTTTCTTATGTCTTAAAAAATAACGTGGATCCCTTACAGAGTGGAATAGGAGATATATTGGGGCAAAAGAAAATGGGGGTGAAATTAATCAAATTTTTATGACCGTCTTTATTAAAAAATGGAATATTAACTTATTGGAAATAGTGAATAACAGATCTAGTGTGAAAGGGATGGGAAATATTTGAGTATTGAAAATATAAATGGAAAAAAGTATTGGAAATATGAATGGAACTGAAAATCAATAAATTTCCAGAACCTGGTGACCTTTATCCCAAGGTTATAAAGATGTGTGTGAATATGAGGAGAATAAAATGGGATTAGTGTAGGATTAATGTAAATGTGTGCTTGATGGTCACTGTGGTGTCGGGATGGCATGAAAGGCCTGTTTCCCTGCTCTATGACGCTGTGATGCCCATCCCTTGAACAACTTGGCAACCTCCATCAAAGTTTGTACAGTTTGTTAAGAGTTTTCAAATATCTTGTATAGAATTTTTTTTTTTTTTTACTATAAAGATTGCTTTAGGTGTTATAAATAAAAATGTCGTTGATGCACACAAATAGTCAAGAACACTGAAATAGAGAGTCATAGAGCTATACAGCACAGGAACAATTCAACCCTACTGACAAAGTTGCTGAACCAAGCTGGTTCATATCCTGCCCATATCCCCACAAACCTTTCATATCTGTGTACTGGTTTAAATATCTATTTCACAGCAAAACGAGTCATACAGCGTGGAAACATGCCCTTCGAACCAACTTGCCCATGCTGACCAACATGACCCATCTACACTCGTCCAACCTGCCTGCCTTTGGCCCATATATCCCTCTAAACCTATCCCATCCATGTACCTGTCTAAATGTTTCTTAAATGTAACGATAGTCCCAGCCTCAACTACCTCCTCCGGTAGCTTGTTCCATACACCCACCACACTTTGTTTCAAAAAGTTACTCCTCAGCTTCCCATTAAATCTTTCCCCTCACCTTAAACCCATGTCCACTGGTTCTTGATCCCACTACTCTGAATTGTACCCGCCTCTACCCCTCTCTCTGGCAGCTTGTGGTGAAGTAAAACAATAAAGTTTAAAATAAACTTTTTATTTGTGATCTCCAGGGTAGGAATCTGCATCTTCACAGGTGGATTTCCTAACTTGACGCTGGCATCTATAATACCAGATTTAGGGTGGGACCTCCATATGTATGAAACAGGCATACTGTCAGAGGCCATTGCCTGGCTTTTTCATCCACTTCCTACTCCAGAAGCATCCTGACCCGAAGTGTTCAAACATTATCTGTCTTTTATCTAAAATTGATCACATATGACCTGGCCGGAGAGTGTTGTGAGACTATATGTCAAAGCGGAGCTTTTTTTTGGAGGATTTTATCCTTTTATCGTCTACATGCAATTGAACTCCATCTATAAAATCTAGGAGCTCAGTCGTATGTGGAACAGGTCCATTAAGCCATCTCTTAGTTGACCAGTGTAGAGCCTGTCTGATCCATACCTACAGGATTCGCTCCAGATTGCTTTAAAAGTTGATCAAGCATTCCTAAGACTTAGTGGAGGTCAGATTACTTACATTTAGAGAAAAGCATGGAAACAGGCCCACTTTCTCATCCACTCCCCACACACTTGGGGAAAGTAAAGGTGGGAGGCGTGGCCTTTCTGATGATGGAGGAGTTGTGACAATGAATGAATGGTGTTATGATTCCAAATCAGGGCGGATGCAACCTGGAGAGGAACTTGACTTGCACTGGTTAGATTATAAGGAGGTTTAACTTAGATAGTGTTTAGCAGAAAGTGAAGTCTGGCTGCATTGCCTTTGCTTTTTGCATTAATTTGCTTTGTTGGTTATTGGAAGCCTGATTGTAGCTTTTGTGGGGTGAGGCTTCACGTTTGTTTCTGTATTTTCCTATTCAACTGCCCATTATTTAGTCACCTCAGTCAGAAACCTGGGACTGTCTGATTACAGAGGGCAGTTAAATGAATTCTAAATGATCCACAAGTTGCTTTGCAAAATGAAATTCAAGACCATAAAAGGAGAGGGAAAGTGTTACTAAGGTAAGTCCCATGAATAATCTCTGTGAACTGAGCTGCAGAACTCCTCTCTATATTTCTACCAATTTGTCTTTCCCCTTTTGAAATAGACGTTAAACTACCTTTTTTCACAAAAGTCCTATTTTTTGTTATGGCATCAAATGTTGACTGACATACCTTGGGGCCTTTGCAACTCTCAATGCAACTTGTTTTTCATGCAGTGTCTGCAGTGTGTTCTGTTTCAACATTGTAAATGTATACATGTCCACCCATCGGTATCTGAGAGTGCATGGCTGTCAGTGATTGTGTGTGTGTGTTAGAGTACTAGTCTCGCTGCTTGTATGTGTGAGTATGTAAAGGGCGGTCCCACTTTCCCGAGTTATTCATGAATTCTCCCGAGTTTTCCCCTTGATTCAAACTCGCAGAATGTTCGTAACAGGTCTGTAGGAGGCCGTAGCAGTCTGTAGATATTTCGTAGCGGCTCGTTATGCCAGCCGTAGGTTCTCAGGGCATCAGGTAAGTTGGGACGTTTTTTCCAGCCTGATAAAAAAATTCCACGAGTAAAAGAATAGTCGGGAGGATGCCCAGAGTACCTACGGCTGGCATAACGAGCCGCTACGATATATCTACGGACTCCTACGGACCCGTTACGAACATTCTGCGAGTTTGAATCAAGGGGAAAACTCGGGAGAATTCGTGAATAACTCGGGAAAGTGGGACAGGCCCTTAAGTGTATGTGTGACTCTGAATGTGTGAGCTGTAATCGTAATGCTTTGGCACACCTTTAGTTCCTTTACTGAATTAAGTGACATTTGTGTATTTCTGAACATTCACCTAACCTTCCTAGTTATTTGTTAACAAGATCTTGATCTTTTGGAACAAAGATAACAGTCCACAAACAATATAACTGCTTGACTAATTCAGTTTGCACGTTTCTGTAATATAGAATCAGAGCACAAACTGTTTCATATAATCATGTGAAATTATTGCCAGTTGCAAGTTGAACTTGAATGTTTCCTGAACTATTGAAGATGGATTTTAACCTCACTCACTTCTATCCGTTTTGCCTTGAGAGGACTGGGATTAGAGGGACAAAAATTGGGAAATTCAACCTTCTGATTATATCTCTTTAAGCTTTATCTGATGATATACAAGCACCCCCTCCCCATAGTCATAGAGTGATAGTGTGGAAACAGGCCCTTCGGCCCAACTTGCCCACACCGGCCAACATGTCCCTGCAACACTAGTCTACACCAAAAACCTGCCCACAACATGTTCCATCTACACTAGTGCCACCTGCCTGTGTTTGCCCCTTATCCCTCTAAACTTGTCCTATCCATTTAACTGTCGAAAT
Source organism: Malacoraja senta (assembly GCA_038087875.1). Taxonomy (NCBI): domain Eukaryota; kingdom Metazoa; phylum Chordata; class Chondrichthyes; order Rajiformes; family Rajidae; genus Malacoraja; species Malacoraja senta. The sequence continues at coordinate 53,197,667 of CM075980.1, forward strand.
GTTTCTTAAAAGTTGCAATAGTCCCTGCCTCAACTACCTCCTCCGGCAATTTGTTCCACACACCTACCACTCTTTATGTAAAACAGTTACCCCTCAGGTTCTTATTAAATCTGTCCCCCTTCACTTTAAACCTAAGCCTGCTCAACCTCTCCCTAGAGCTCAGGCTCTCAACTCCTCTTCCTCTTCTGACTGTGAGTTCCAGATATCAACCAGTATCTCTGCGTTAAAAAACTGGCCCCTCAACCCCACTTTAAAAACTTCTTCCTCCCACCTTAAAGCTGTGCCCTCTTGTTTTTAATACCTCCACCATTTTCTTTCTCTGTAAAGCTTTTCTCTGGATAACATTTGCTCCAGATGAAAAATAATAATACAAAAGGTGCCAGAGGTTATGTCAGAAGGTAGATGAATGGGGTTAGGATGGAGAGATGGATCAGCCACGATTGAAGGGTGGAGTAGACTTGATGGGCCGATTGGCCTAATTCAGCTCCTATCACTTATGATCTTATGAAAAGCTGTTTACTGTCCCTCGGAACCGTGACAATAAACTAAACAGCTCCACTGCTCCTAGCCTGATATCAATTGGCTAGGAGATCGTATATGGTGTTTTAATTGTCATGTGCAACTGTACAGCGACATTCTTTTTGCATATTTACACATGTGGGCACCGCCATGTTTTGGCACCATGTCCAAAGTCCGGTTCGCCCCCACACTCGGTCTACTGGAGCAGTTCACGATCCTGGTATGCCCCAGACTCCTGCAAGGCCCGATCGTATTCCAGGTGCAGTTTTCTTCGGGTTACGAATGCCCGAGTTACGTACGAATGAGTGTTTGGGAGACTGACGGGATGGATCTGCTGACTGCTTCTGGCATCCGCTGGCATCTTCTGCCCGTGTTTGAACTCAGCTCATGGCCACGTGTGAACTGTCCGGGTCAAGAACGGATCCCAAGAGCAGATCCATACTGAAACCGGTATCTTAAAGGGAATATGAAAATCATAAAATAAATAAAGAAGTGCTCGCTGAACCACATTGCAAGAATGTTTAGGCATTGTGAGAGGGTTTATAGGTGGTTAACTGGAGTAATTCAGAAACAAAGTTCCAGAAATTGGGGCCACAGTTCAGCCACCTCCGAGAAAAGGAAAATGTTGAGGCAATGCACAAATGGCTTATCAATTGCCTTCAGAGAAAAACACAATAGAACTTTACATACAAAACCATTAACTGAGCTACATGAATTGTTCTGCTCACTGGGCAGCAAACTGTATCTCCCCTCACAATGAAGTGAATGATTTACAGTATGTGAGCATTTTTCACAGTCTCAGGATATCGCAAAGTACTCGACCATCAATGAGCTACTTTCGAAGTATAAAAGCTGAGCCCAAACCTATGAGTCCGAGCAAAATACCATGTGCCAAAACCACACCGTAGAAAGCATTTTATTGGGATGCATCACAGCATGGTTTGGGAACAGCTCCATCCAAGACCGCAAGAAATTGCAGAGAATTGTCGACGCAGCCCAGACCATCGCACAAACTAACCTCCTTTCCATTGACAGACACAAAATGCTGGAGTAACTCAGCAGGACAGGCAGCATCTCTGGCAGCATCTCGACCCGAAACGTCTCCCATTCCTTCTCTCCAGAGATGCTGCCTGTCACGTTGAGATACTCCAACTTTTTGTGTCTATCTTCGGTTTAAACCAGCATCTGCAGTCCCTTCCATTGGCTCCATTTACACCTCACGCTGCCTCGACAAGGCTACCAGCATTATCAAGGACGAGTCGCACCCTGGACACTCCCTCTTCTCCCCTCTCCCATTGGGCAAATAAATATAGGTGTGAAAACGCACACCTCCAGATTCAGGGACAGTGTCTTCCCAGCTGTTATCAGGCAAATAAACCATCCTACCACTACCAGAGAGTAGGCCTGAGCTACTATCTACCTCAGACTATCTTTGATCGGACTTTACTAGTTTTATCTTGCACTAAAGGTTATTTATGTTATTCGCTTTATCATGTATCTGTACACTGTGGATGGCTCGCTTGTAATCATGCATTGTCTTTCCGTTGTCTGGCTAGCACGCAGCAAAAGCTTTTCACTGTACCTCAGTACATGTGACAATAATCTAGACTCAAACTGTAGCCAACATTTCCCACTGGGTCATTACATGAGAGCTTCACTGCAGTAGAATATAAATTGCATAAGAGTTCAGACACCTTGACCTCCGGTCAGAAGCAGAGTGAGTCACAGGCAATGTATAATAAAGATGCAAGAAACTATAACTGCTGGAATTTTGAGCTAAATACAGTGTGCTGGAGAAACTCAGCGGGTCAGGCAGCATCTGAAGATGGAGCCCCGATCCAAAACATTGTCTGTCTAATTTCTCCACAGATGCTGCCTGTCCTGCTGAGTTCCTACAGCATTTTGTGCATAACTAACACAGTCCTGTCCAAAAGTCCTGTTAGTTCATCTGATGTACTGCCCCATTGTTGACGTGACTCACCCTGAAGCAAATGTGGCTCAGATCCAGAACTTCACAAGGTCCTGTCGTTCAGTGATTCTCTGCATATCTCCATCAAATGTTATTGTCTGATTACTACTCAAAATAAGTAGATGGATCTGTGTATTTTCTACATGGCCGAGTATTCTTTTATGCTAAGACCATGTTTTAGTTACAGCGCAATAAAATATTAGAGTCATAGTCATACAGCGTGGAAGCAGGATGGTTGTTCCACATTGTGTTCACTGCCATCATCTGCTCTGTTGTGTGGAGAACATAGGCATTGGCTCTGAGATTTAATCCTGGGGGATTCAGTCCTTGTCCCAACTGAATGTTTTCCCTCTGTTGCATATTTGGCGTTCAGGATTCCAAATCTATAGTGGGTGATATTGGAGGTAGCAAAGATGGTTATGTAAAATTACAGCAGCATCTTGAGCAGCTGGGCAAAAGGGCTGAGAAATGGCTTGTGGAGTTTAATGCAGATAAGTGCAAAGTTTGCATTTTGAAAAAGGCCAGGAGCTTCATAGTGAATGGCAGGGATCTGGGTTTGTTGTAGAGCAGATGGATCTAGGAGTGCAGGTACATACTTCCCTGAAAGTGGCATCACAGGTAGATAGGGTGGTCAAGAAGGCCTTTGGTAAATTGGCCTTCATCCGTCAGAGTATTGAGGATAGATGTTATGTTACAGTTGTACAAGATGTTGGTGAGACCGCATTTGGAGTATTGTGTTCAGTTTTGGTCATTTGGCTGTAGGGAGGCTGGGAAGATTGCAGAGAAATACAAGGATGTTGCCAGGACTTGAGGTTCTGTGCTACAGGGAGAGGTTGAGCAGACAAGGACGATATACCTTGGAGCGCAGGAGGATGAGAGGTCATCTTGTAGAAGTGTATAAGATCATGAGGGGATTAGATAGAGGAAATGCACAGTCTTTTACCCAGAGTAGGGGAATTAAGAGGACATAGGTTTAAGGTGAGGGTGGAAAGATTTAGTAGGAACCTGAGCGGAAACTTTTTTACACAAAGGGTGGTGGGTGTAAGGAATGAGCTGCCAGAGCAAGTAGTTGAGGCAGGTACTATCGTAATGTTTAAAATGCATTTCTACAGGTATGTGAATAGGATATATTTAGATACACTGTATGTCTAAAATAAAATAAACTAAACAAGTAGGTAAAGGGTAGAGAGATATGGGCCAAACGCAGGGAGATGAGACTCATGTAGATGGGGTATGTTGGTCGGCATGGGCAAGTGGGTTGAAGGGCCTGATTCGATGCTGAATGACTATCATAATAATCATAATCATAATCATGCTTTATTAGCCACATACGAGGAATTTGATTTGCCATACAGTCATACTAATAAAAAGCAACAGAACACACAAAATACATTTTAACATGAACATCCACCACAGTGACTCCTCCGCATTCCTCACTGTGATAGAAGGTGAAAAATTGTTAAATTTCTCCTTTCTTTGTCCTCCAGCGGTCGGGGGCCACTAACCTTCCGTTGACGGGACGATCTTACTCCCGTACCCGGCGGCGGGCCTCTTCGTCGGGGCGATCAAGCTCCTGCATGGGGGGGGGGGGGCGGGGGAATCTCAGCTCACCCGCACCGGGCGATCTACCCGGGTCAGGGCTAGTTGAACGTTGTGTGAGCTTCCCGACGTCGGTCTCAAACCAAGACAGCAAGCTCCTTGATGTTAAAGTCCGCAGGCTGCGGTTGGAGCGTCGATCCCAGGCAAGGAATCGGCACCGATGGTAAGTCCACGCACCGCGGTGGGGCTCAAAGTCAGTCCCGAGCAAGGCCTCCAGCTCCACGATATTAGGCCGCAGAGCGACCGGAGATACAATCCGGAAATCTATTGCATCTCCGGCAAGGTAAGAGATTGAAAAAAAGTTATCTCAGTTATCACAATTGATACCATATTTTTATTGCAGGCTTATTTAATTACGGACTCAATCTCACATGTACAGTCAAGATCTCTGGTATACTAGTCCAATAACTTAACCAGTGTGCTGCCATGTCTTGATTACAGCTGCCAATGATTTGAGAGCTCAAAGGTTAGGACTTATCTTTAATTCACCAGCAATTTATTTTAAAGGGCAATCCAAGAATAGTGTGGGAGAGAGCATAAAAGACACGGAGCAACGGAGTGAGAAGACATCAAGAGAGTGGAACTTGGTTCTAACGGTTTAATCAAAGACTTCTAAACCAAGGTAGAGTTTTTCCTTTTATACTTATTTATCTTTCATAATAGCAGAAGCTCCTGCCTTCAGTTTCAACTTTAATTAGAGAATGGTGAATCTGTGGAATTCATTGCCACAGAACGCTGTGGAGACCAAGCCAATGGATATTTTTAAGGCGGAGATTGACAGATTCTTGATGAGTCAGGGGTTATGGGGAGAAGGCAAGAGAATGGCGTTGAGAGGGAAAGGTAGATCAGTCATGATTGAATGGTGGAGTAGACCTGATGGGCCAAATGGCCTAATTCTGCTCCTAGAAATGCATTTTGAACATTGTGATAGTACCTGCCTCAACTACTTGCTCTGGCAGCTCATTACACCCACCACCCCTTGTGTAAAAAACTTATAAACGTATCAACTTGAGCAAAAACTGACAAGATCACAAGACATTACTGTAAAATTGTAACATAATTGTCTGCATTTTTTGAAGAACTATTTTGATTCAGTGATTTGTGTACTATAGAACAGGACAAAATGTATGGAAAAGATAGCCTAATGTATATGCTGATATTATAGTAGGAGACTAGTTAAACAATTTGCTTAATGAACTTTGCTGAAAGTATTTCAACGGAGTCCACACTACCCTTTTGACTTGCCCATCACAGTTCCTTCATTGTTTGTACAGACTTGATTTTTGATCAATTTTTCATTGGAAGTCATTCATCTGCAAGGGAATAAAATGGCAGAACTACCTTTAAACAATAACAGTTCACAGGTAGCTTGTTCTAGAGACATCTGTGTATTCTTGAATTAACGTTTAGGCAGAAGAGTTGATAATTACTCAATGGCTGTGAATTAATACAGCTAAAGTGTTGTACCAACAGTAAAGAAAAATTGCAGTTATCAATTGCTTCTCCTAATTCCATCTTGCATTAGGTTAAGGGCCTGTCCCACTTAGGCAATTTTTTAGGCGACTGCCGGCGACTGTCATAGTCGTAGATGGTCGCTGAAAAAACGGCAACTGGACTAATGGGCCTGTCCCACTTAGGCGATTTTTTAGACGATTGCCGGCAACTACGACAATGGAATTCACGGAAGTCAGCACCGGCGACAACCTACGTCATCCTGGCGACAACCTATGACAACCTACGACAGCACCTACATCAGAGAAGACAAGCTACGACAAGCCCACGGTCGCCGACTGTCGCCGAAAAGTTTTGAACATTTCAAAATCCAGCGGTGTCCAGAAAAACGCTACGACTCTTTGGGCGACTGAGGAGACTACTCACGACCATACAGGCCTAGTCGCCAGCAGTCGCCTAAAAAATCGCCTAAGTGGCACAGGCCCTTTAAAAGTATGTTGACGGTTATACTGCCTAAGGTCGCAATTTTGGTTCGCGTTCACTGGTGTTGGCTTTTGTGTAGTTTGTATTTCATAAGAAAATAAGAGCAGCACAGTGGGGCAGTTGTTGGAATTGCTATTTCCTAACTCCAGTTGCATAGGTTTGATCCCGTCTACTGGTGTTGTCTGTGTGGAGTTTGCACATTCTCTGTGTGACCATGTGGGTTTCTATGGGTGCTCTACCTTGCTCCCACATCCCAATATCATACGAGTTAGTCGTTTAAATGGCCACTGCAAATTGCCTCTTGTATGTAGCTGAGTGATAAATCTGGGGGGAGTTGATGAGAATGCAAGAAGAATAAAATGGGTAAATGCATGCTTGATGTCAGCACACACGCAATGGGCTGAAGGGCCTGTTTCTGTGTGCTGACTCTCTTTGGTTATCTCTCTTTGACTATCTCCGATGCAAGAGGCCAAAGGAGGTGGAACAGAGCAATCTGGGGCAAATGATGGACCTGGAAAAGATTGGGATAGTCAAGAGAATGAAGGGGTGTAAACTACAGGAGCAAACTTTTCAAATTGGCACATTAGATGACCAGAGCCATTGAGGGTGGTGAAGATAGGAGATGGGCAACAGAATTGTGGATGGTTGATGTTTACAGAGAGGGAAGATGTCAACCCTGACATGAAAACCTTCAACTTTCTCAGTCTGGGGTAAAAATGATCGAACGTGTAGAAAGGAACTGCAGATGCTGGTTTACACCGAAGATAGACTAAAAAAACTGGAGTAATGAAGCAGGTAAGGCAGCATCTCAGGAGAAAAGGAGTAAGTGACTTTTTGGGCCGGAAGAAGAGTACTTTTTTCTCCAGATATGCTGTCTTACCTGCTGAGTTACTCCAGCTTTTTGTGTCTGTGAACGAGCTGATGTTAAGCTGAGCTGAGGTAAGGCAAGTGACGTTATGGTGGATGGGTTAGTGACGTTTTGTCTGAATCTCAATTTGGGGTTGATCATGGTACCAAGCTTGTGGAAAATTCCTTAAAGCTGGCAAAGTCGCTGAACATGGGGGTGGAATTAGGAGAGATTTTACAGAGTTATGTGTGCTGGGGATGAGGACGTGGTTGGTGGTGCATGGCGCAAATGCTTTGGCACCCATCCCAGAGCTTCAGGGAGGGAAATTTGGATCATTCATATGCCCTGAGGTGCTTTGGCAAGTAGAGCACATGGACTTGGGTAATAGTACTAATTAATTCTGTACTGCCCACTTACTTTGAGATAAACAATTGACATGTTCAACTTAGACAGGTACATGGATAGGGAAGATTTAGAGTGATATGGGCCAAATGCAGGAAAATGTGACTGGCTTGAATAAACTTCTTGGTCGATTTGGGGATGAATTGAACGAAGGGCCTGTTTCTGTGTATATAATTCCATGACTCTAAATTCATTTATTTTACATTCATTGGTATCCAGAACCTTTTTGTACATAACGTTTATTTTGAGATTCATTATAAGCAGCATGCTGATAAAATCTAATTATTAAAAACTCTAAGAGAGTGAATTTGGCCCTTGGTAATTGTGAATTGGCAGCCAATTTTGTGTCAAGTACATTGGGTTAAACCTCATCAACATCAGCTTGGTTTCTCATTCCACTACTGCTGCTGAGTATTTGCAGCATGTTCTAGTGTTAAAGCCAGTTTAATACCATTGTATAATTTATCAATTTGACTTTGTTAATCTATTCAGTTGGCTGGCTGCAGGTGAGCAACAGGATCACTGTGGTGCTTGTGAAGATTTCTTCACTTGACATCTGAACTATTATTTCACAATGTGTTGCTTATCTTGCTGGAATTGTAATGCAAAGGAAACCCATGTATACATTCACAACATGTACAGACCAGACATTTGGGCCTGTCCCACGTAGGCGACTTTTTAGGTGAGCGCCTCGCCACGTGGTCGCCACATGGTCGCCACATGTTCGCTGATGGTCTCTGGTGAGTCTCCTTCATGGTAGCGAGGAGTTCCCGCATTCTGGGAACTAGTCGCGGCCTCAGTATGGTCGCCGCAAATTTTTCGACATGTTGAAAACTTTACTGCGATCAAAAATTGATCGCCAAGGAGAAAATCGATAATCCTGTAGTCGTAGGTGCAGTTGTAGTGGGGTCGCCATGTAGTTATAGGTAGTCGAGGTAGTCGTAGGTAGTTTTAGTTTTGCTAACCAGTCGTTTTCATTGGTTCATTGGGGAAAAAAACGAAAGCACGAGTATTCAGAACCAAGGATATCCGACCGGTAATGTTAAATATCCACCGAACTTCACAGCTGTGTATCTCCGGCTTATTAAAAGTTGTCTGGCTTCTTAAAAGTTTTCACCCCCCCTTCTCCCCCCTTCTCCCCTCTTTTAAAGGGCTTACCACACTGTGCTAGCCGTCTTAAATACAGCGCCAACCTTCCTGTTCATCGCAGTGTGTGTCTGTATCACCTTGGCTTTGTACCATGTGAATTGCAGACAGCGCTCCCCCGCTTGCCCTAGCCCTCGCCTTTGCGATGAGTTTGTGTGTGTGTTCCACTCTGACAGTCGCCGTTCCAGTTCCCGATTCCACCAACCCATCATAGATATAATCAGACAAATGTTAGTGCCTGGAACTGAACTGAACTTTTGAAGAAACATTTGTTTGAGAAAAGATGTGGGTATTCTTTGGAGTTGTCTCTTCCCATTAAAGTTATTCCCATCATGCACGAACTGTGTGCTTGTCTGTTGTTTTTGTTTACTTTTGCATCGCTGTTTTTCTCCAATTTATTGCCCTGCTGTCACTCTTCGAAGGTCCATGGCAAATCCAGAAAGGACAATGATCACCAATTCAGAAGAGGAAGGAGCTTCCGAGCTTCGGGTGCGGAAATCCAAGTACCACGTGGATCGACAGGTCATGGATGAGAAGGATCTGGAAATAGTGGCACAGCGAACAGAAAGAGCTGAACCATCAATAAGGGAGCGACTGAAAAAATGCTTCAGGTTAGTGGCTGCTTGCTTACTGCTCAAAGGTGGACATCAGTTCCTAAGTGCTGAGAGGAAAACATTTTATTTCCACTTCTAACCAACTACAGCTTACAGCGCTCAGGTGAAGACAAGTTGAGTTTATTGTCCTAACCACAAGTACAGAGGTACAGATGAGTTTAGTTTAGTTTATTATCACGTGTACAGAGGTACAATGAAAAGCTTTTGTTGCATGCTAACCTGTTAGCGGAAAGACTATGCATGATTACAATCGAGCCATCCACAGAGTATAGATACATGATGAATAATGTTTAGTGCATGATAAAGTCCAGTAAAGTCTGGTTAAAAATAGTTCAAGGATCTCCAGTGAGGTAGATAGTAGCTCAGGACCATTCTCTAGTTGTTGATAGAATGGATCAGTTGCCTGATAACAGCTGGGAAGAAACTGTCCCTGAATCTGGGTATGTTCGTTTGTACCTCTTGCCTATTGAGAGACGGGAGAAGAGGGAGTGACCGGGATGAAACATGTCTTTGATAATGCTGGTGGCTTTGCCGAGGCAGCGTGAAGTGTAAATAGAGTCAATGGAAGGGAGGTTGGTTTGTGTGACGGTCTGGGCTGCATCCACAATTCTCTGCAATTTTTTGCGGTCTTGGATGGAGCTGTTCCCAAATCATGCTGTGATGCATCCCGATAAAATGCTTTCTACAGCGCATCTGTAGAAGTTGGTGAGAGTTGTTAGGGAGATGGTTTTCAACCATCTCTATTTGGGCATCATCAATGTACGGGGGTATGTGTACCACTTCCCTTTCTGAAGTCAATCACTATCACCTTGTCTTGCTGACATTGAAAGAAAGGTTGTTGTCTTGACACCAGGTCACAAGGTTCTCTATCTCCTTCCTGCATTCCTGATACAATGAAAATCTCACCTGCAGCAGCATCACAGGCAGCTGGATGTCATAGAAAATGCATAAATAACATAAATTCTACATGAAAAGAGAAAGACTGCAAAATAACAAGATGTTAGTCAAAACACAATTAGGTAGCAAGCCCATGGTATTGTAAGAGGTAGTGTAAGGTGTTCCATTGTTGAGTTAGGATTAAGGTTGTGCAAATTGGTTCAAGAATCTGCAGGTTGTAACTAGGTTTAGAGTCAAGAGTCAAGAGTCAAGAGAGTTTATTGTCATGCGTCCCAGATAGGACAATGAAATTCTTGCTTTGCTGCAGCACAACGGGATATTGTAACCATAAATACAGATCAGATCAGTGTGTCCATAGAATATATATGTATATACACACATCAGTAAACAGATAAAGTGCAATAGGTTGTTATAGTTCATAGTTTGTTTGAAGTTGTGTTTAATAGTTTGATGGCTGTGGGGAAGAAGCTGTTCCTGAATCTGGATGTTGCAGATTTCAGGCTCCTGTACCTTCTGCCCGATGGCAGCGGAGAGATGAGTGTGTGGCCAGGATGGTGTGGGTCCTTGATGACGCTGGCAGCCTTTTTATGTTTATGATTGTCGTGTTAATGAGAAACAGCATGCAATCCTGCCAAATCAGATGATACTATACATAAATACAGCCAGACCAAACTGAAGTACAATAGGTAGGGCAAAAGGAAAGATAGAGTGTGGAATATAGTTCTCAACATTATAGTGCAACAGTTCCAGTGATAAACTCCAATGTCTGCAATGAGATAATCAGACTGCACGCTAGTAGATGGAAGGACTATTCAGAAGCTTTAGTTTAGTTTAGAGATACAGTACGGAAATAGGCCCTTCGGCCCACCGGGTCCGCGCCGACCAGCGATCCCCGCACATTAATACTATCCTACACCCACTAGGGACAATTTTTACATTTACCAAACCTTCAAACCTGTACGTCTTTGGAGTGTGGGAGGAAACCGAAGATCTCGGAGAAAACCCACGCAGATCACGGGGAGAAGGTACAAACTCCATACAGACAGCACCCGTAGTCAGGATCGAACCCGGGTGTCCAGCGCTGCATTCGCTGTAAGGCAGCAACTCTACCACTGCGCCACTGTGACCGTCGTCTACGGTGACCTGGTAGCCTGGTGACACTAAAGTGGGTGGTATTGTAGAAAGTGAACTTGGTTGTCAGAATTTGCAGCAGGATCTTGATCAGTTGGGCTGGTGGGCTGAGGAATGTTTGATGGAATTTAATGCAGAGAAATGTGAGATGTTCCATTTTGGGAGGTCTAGCAAGGGCAGGACTTACACATTGAATGGTAGGGCACTTGGGAGTGTTGTAGAGCAGAGAGATCCAGGAGTGCAGATACATAGTTTCTTGAAATTGATGTCACAGGTAGATAGGGTGGTCAAGAAGGCTTTCAGCACATTGACCTTTATCAGACGAAGTATTGAGTATAGAAGTTAGGAGGTTATGTTACAGTTATTTAAGACATTGTTGAATCCACATTTAGATACAGCGTGGAAACAGGTCCTTCAGCCCACTGAGTCCACGCAAATAACAATCACCCTTGCGCTTGTTCTAACCTACACACTAGGGATGATTTACAGAATCCAATTAACCCACAAACCTGCACATCTTTGGAATGCGGGAGAAAACCGAAGCACCCGGAGAAAACCCACCCAGTCACGGAGAATGTACAAACTCCAGACAGACTCTATCAGCAGTCATGATCGAACCCGGGTCTCTGGCGCTGTAAGGCAGCAACTCTACCGCTGTGCCACTGAGTGCTGATGGGAATGTGGAGAGGATGAAATAAAATTAGTGGAAATGTGTGCTGAAGGACTGACAAGGACTTGGTTTTGCTTGATGAATAGATAGTGCATGAAAGAATAAAGTGTTTTCAGTAGATTAGTGAAATAAATTCTAATCCTTTACACTGGTAATCAGGATCGGACATAGGTCGCTGTGAGGTAGCAGCTCTACTAAGATATGTATCGTCGGCACAGTATGATATGAATTACATGCAATATAGAGATTTATTCAATATTTAATGTCAGGAAACCAAACCTGTCGCACCAGCATGGTATTTCCAGTTTGCATGCCAGCTGAGTTTGTAATCATCAAGGCTAATTTGTTATTAATGTTAAGAGGGATTAGATGTTTGAACCAGGACTGGGCATCCTTTTAGTTCTAGCCCTTGGAAATGTCAGAGAGGGGAACCTTTATACCGATGGCCTGTCCTAGATTTGAATCCAGAGCCTGACAAATAGTATGGAGCTGGGCCTGTCATCTAATCCTCCTCTAACTCAACTATGGGAAGTGAATGTGTCGGAAGGAACTGCAGATACTGGTTTAAACCGAATATGGACACAAACAACTGGAGTAACTCTGCGGGTCAGGCAACATCTCAGGAGAGGGTCTGAAGAAGGGTCTCGACCCAAAATGTCACCTATTCCTTTTCTCCAGAGATGCTGTCTGTCCCGCTGCGTTACTCCAGTTTTTTGTGTCTATCCTTGGGAAGTGAATAGTGCTTTTATTTTCTCGACTGCCCCCTCTATCACACGTGTGCTTTTGAATTGGCCACAGAGAACATTCAAAATATGGTCACAAATCACACACAGTAAATCACTGGTCCGCAAAGGAATTTTAATAGTTGAAATATTCTTGAACCTTGAGCCAAGTGGGTAACAAATTGATTAGTATATGGAAATTCTCCTTTGAAATTAAAATGTGATAATTATATGGCAATGAGTTTTTAAACCTGTTTACATTTTGAAAAACTATTTTTTAAATTTAATTTATTGAACTTTTTTGTGTTTATTACAGTATGTTTATGTGTGGTGCTGCTTCAAGTAAGGATTTCATTGTTCCATTTCAGGACATGAGACAATAAAACACTCTTAACTCATGTGGAATATGAGGTACAGCAGCTCATATTCCACAGGGGTGGCTGACAATCCAATGGTACAAACATCTAATTCTCCAATTTTAGGTCACTTCTATAATCCCCTTCCCCCACCCCTTTTCCCCTCTACGTCCCCTCCCCCTTTCTTCACCAGTCCTCCCCTGTGCCCCACCTGGACTCGCATCGATGTCTCCTCTCCCCCTCCCTCTCCTCCTCTGACTTCACAATTTGCAACTCTTCAATCCTTCTGTCTCACACCTTCTGTTCTCATCTCTGGCCTTTGTTCCAACCATCTGCCTATCAAATACCCCTCTCACATGTGTCCACCTGTTACGCTTTGTCCTGTTTCTCCTGTCTCCCAGCTTTCTTCCACCGTCACCTCTCCACAATCAGTCTGAGGAAGGTCCCAACCCAAAATGTCATCTATCCATGTTCTCCAGAGATGCTGCCTGGTCCACTGAATTACTCCAGCACTCTGTGTCCATTTGGGACCATATTTCTCCATAGATGTCGCTTAACCCCCTGAGTTACTCCTGCACTTTGTGTCCTTTTGGGACCATATTCAATTCCCCAAAAGCCGAGTGCAAATCAGTTGTCTTTTTATCCAGTGCCTACATTGCTAATTCCAAGCGACTGTTCTCCACTGCTGATGTTTTACCTGAGTCGACCCACAACAATGACATTTCCTTTATGGTGACCCCAGGCTAATGATCTGAAGTTCAAATACCACCAAAGCAGTGAGGAAATTGGATATATTTAATTAGCGTTGAAACAAATCTAAATTACTCAACTACTTTGGTGGGATTTGAGTGAACATTTTCAGATCATTAACCTAGGGTCACCAATCCAATATCTACTGTGATACCATTAGATGCCTCTTGGATTGGCAATAAAATGAGAACTAATTAGTAACCCAGTTACATGCTTGAACCTGCCAACCGGTTTTCCATGCAGAGGCCAAATGCTTCCTCACTGAGAATAAAAATTAAAGCGAGTCATTTTTGTGCATTACAAGATCAGGACAAATTTAGTACTTAGAGATACAGCGTGGAAACAGGCCCATCGGCCCACCAATTCCATGATGACCACACTATGCTACTATGCTAGCCCATGTTCGCATCCACTAGCTACACATTCAGGGCAATTTACAGCAGCCAATTAACTTACAAACCGGAGCACCCAGAGGAAACCCATGCAGTCACGGGGAGAATGTGCAAACTCCGTACAGACAGCACCTGTATTCAGGATCGAGCCTGGGGCTCTGGTGCTTTAAGGCAACAATACTGTGGCTATGAGTCAGCAGCTCTACCAGCTGTGCCACTGTGCCACATGTCACCCGAATATCCACTGGCTGTAACAGCCACAGCCCAGCCATAAAAAATAGCTTTGGAACACCTCAAAACCTAAGAGGGCGAAGAGAAATATCACAATCAGCCAGATAACAGTTGATGCAAAAACTGTCACAGTAAAATGTGGTGTAGGTTCCACAGCTGCTGACAAATAGAAAGTACTGAGGTTAAGGTATCAATAGAACAACTCTTTTTGCAAATGCAAGAGATCATGCTTTAAAGCCAAAGAACTGTGGCAGTGCTCTCAATAGAACATCCTTTATTGAAGGCCAAAGCACATTTATTGTCTAATGTACCAAGGTACAATGAAAAGCTTTTGTTGCGTGCTAACCGGTCGCACCATCCGTATTGGGAAGGGAATAACGTTTAGTGCAAGATAATGTCCAATAACGTCAGATTAAAATGGTCCGAGTGTCTCCAATTAGGTAAATAGTAGTTCAGGACCGCTGATAGGATGGTTCAGTTGCCTGATAACAGCTGGGAAGAAACTGTCCCAGAATCTGGAGGTGTGCGTTTTTACACTTCTATACCTCTTACCTGATGGGAAGGGTCAAGGAAAGAGCATTCACGTCACGGACCTGTTTCCACCGATATTTCCACCACTTCGCACATGAGGCACAAGAAACGCAAGACACCATTGTATGCAGATGCCGAGAAGTGTGTTCAGCTCTGGCTGAATAATTTCTAATCTTGTGATGCGGACTCGATAAGAAGATGACATGATGGGAGAGAGAAGAAAAGAGAGTGACTGGGGTGAGACTCGAATTGTTAAAGATATGACAGTAAACTAGCACTTCATAATTGGATGGATGGAATTAAAACCAAATCACTAAATAGATTTTTATTTGTCCATT
Source organism: Malacoraja senta (assembly GCA_038087875.1). Taxonomy (NCBI): domain Eukaryota; kingdom Metazoa; phylum Chordata; class Chondrichthyes; order Rajiformes; family Rajidae; genus Malacoraja; species Malacoraja senta. Next base: position 53,212,716 of record CM075980.1, read on the forward strand.
TTTAACATTGAAGTCAGCTTTAAATCCCCTTGGCTTTATTGTGAATTAAGCCTGCAAGAGGTTTCTTCTTCCTCTTGCAACTAACGCTTTAAGTCTTACTCTTCTATTTTCCCAGTGACTGAAAGGTGATCTTAAAAGGCAGGCTAATTTCTCCAGAAAAATCGCAGTGAATGGAGGGTGGTCACAATAAGCGAGTTCAGTATTCCGAAAAATGCAAGGAATCATGGGAGTTGTCAAAGGTCACTCGCGATAAAGAAAAAGCAAACGAAGCACTGGCTGTGTATAAATTTTAATCTTTATTCATAATTTATGTGTAAAAATATATTTAATCTGAGGAACGGGGGTGCCAGGTAGCGGGAGAGTGGGGTGTAACAGCGAGAGAGAGATGCAAGTGGGAGACAGGGGGAGAGACTGGACTGGTGGAGAGACATTCTTGGCAGCTCAGCTGCTGCGTGTATAATAGTTTGTGTATAAAACCTCAGATAATAGTTGATCTTGGCATTATGTTTGGCACAGTCATTGTGGGCCGAAGAGCCAGTTCTTCTGCTGCACTGTTCTACGTTCAATATTCTATGTTCATATTTGTACTTTGATTCTTCATCTCATAATCATCCTGCTTCAGCTTTAGAACTTGATTTGCAAATTAAATTCCTAATTAACATCCAAGAGAAACAGGCCATTTGGCCCATCTAATCCACGCCAGCCCATCTAATCCATGCCATTCAATGGATAGAACCATTTACCTGCATTTGGCCCACAGTCCTCAAAACCATACCCATCCATGTATCTGTCCAAATGTCTTTTAAAAGTCGTAATTGTCTACACTTCTATAGCTTCCTCTGACAACTCATTCCTGTTACCATGAATTTAGCATCTGCCTTCCTGTTAATCTCATGCTGGAAAAACATGCAACTATTATTTTTCAACTGCAGTTCTGACATACAGTAAATAAGTCAGTGAGTCAATAATGGCATGAAACGGCAAACTCAGGTATGAGTCTCTGCTGTTGTATGTCACAAATATTAATAAGTGACTGTAATTTAGTTTAGATTAGTTTAGAGATACAGCATGGAAACAGGCCCTTTGACCCACCGAGTCCACGGCGACCATTGATCACCCGTGCACTAGTTCAATCCTACACAGTAGTGACTATTTACAGAACCTACAAACCTGCATGTCTTTGGAATGTGGGAAGAAACCGGAGCACCCGGAGAAAACCCAAGGGAGAACGTATAAACCTCATGCATACACTATCAGGATTAAACTCAGGTCTCTGGCACTGTAAGGTAGTAACTCTACCGCTGTGCCACTGTGCCACCCAAATCATTGGCTCTATTCAATTAGTTCTGACGTTCTGACGCTGGACCTCCTGTTAGGAAATGAGACAGGGCAGGTGGCGGACGTAAGCGTCGGGGAGCACTTCGGGTCCAGTGATCACAATACCATTAGTTTCAATATAATTATGGAGAGGGTCAGAACTGGACTTAGGGTTGAGATTTTTGATTGGAGAAAGGCTAACTTTGAGGAGATGCGAAAGGATTTAAAAGGAGTGAATTGGGACATGTTGTTTTATGGGAAGGATGTAGAAGAGAAATGGAAAACATTTAAAGGTGAAATTTTAAGAGTACAGAATCTTTATGTCCCTGTTCGGTTGAAAGAAAATAGTAAAAATTGGAAAGAGTCATGGTTTTCAAGGGAAATTGGACACTTGGTTCGGAAAAAGAGAGAGATCTACAATAATTATAGGCAGCATGGAGTAAATGAGGTGCTTGAGGAGTATAAAGAATGTAAAAAGAATATTAAGAAAGAAATTAGAAAAGCTAAAAGAATATATGAGGTTGCTTTGGCAAGGTGAAAGTAAATCCAAAGGGTTTCTACAGCTATACTAATAGCAAAAGGATAACAAGGAATAAAATTGGTCCATTAGAGAGTCAGAGTGGACAGCTATCTGCAGAGCCAAAAGAGATGGGGGAGATATTGAACAATTTCTTTTCTTCGGTATTCACCAAGGAGAAGGATATGGAATTATGTGAGGTAAGGGAAACAAGCAGAGTAGCAATAGAAACTATGAGATTCAAAGAAGAGGAGGTGCGGACACTTTTGAAAAATATGAAAACGGATAAGTCTCCAGGTCCTGACAGGATATTCCCGAGGACATTGAGGGAAGTTAGTGTAGAAATAGCAGGGGCTATGACAGAAATATTTCAAATGTCATTAGAAACGGGAATAGTGCCGGAGGATTGGCGTACTGCGCATGTTGTTCCGTTGTTTAAAAAGGGTTCGAAGAGTAAACCTAGCAATTATAGACCTGTTAGTTTGACGTCAGTGGTGGGCAAATTAATGGAAAGGATACTTAAAGATAATATATATAAGCATCTGGATAAGCAGGGTCTAATTAGGAACAGTCAACATGGATTTGTGCCTGGAAGGTCATGTTTGACTAATCTTCTAGAATTTATCAAAGAGGTTACTAGGGAAATTGATGAGGGTAAAGCAGTGGATGTTGTCTATATGGACTTCAGTAAGGCCTTTGACAAGGTTCCTCATGGAAGGTTGGTTAAGAAGATTAAATTGTTGGGTATTAATGGTGGAGTAGCAAGATGGAATCAACAGTGGCTGAATGGGAGATGCCAGAGAGTAATGGTGGATGGATGTTTGTCAGGTTGGAGGCCGGTGACTAGTGGGGTGCCTCAGGGGTCTGTGTTGGGTCCACTGTTGTTTGTCATGTACATCAATGATCTGGATGATGGTGTGGAAAATTGGATTAGTAAGTATGCAGATGATACTAAGATAGGTGGTGTGATGGATAATGAAGTAGATTTTCAAAGTCTACAGAGAGATTTAGGCCATTTGGAAGAGTGGGCTGAAAGATGGCAGATGGAGTTTAATGCTGATAAATGTGAGGTACTACATCTCGGCAGGACAAATCAAAATAGGACGTACATGGTAAATGGTAGAGAATTGAGGAATGCAGTTGAACAGAGGGATCTAGGAATAACTGTGCATAGTTCCCTGAAGGTGGAATCTCATGTAGATAGGGTGGTAAAGAAAGCTTTTGGGGTGCTGGCCTTTATAAATCAGAGCATTGAATATAGAAGTTGGGATGTAATGTTAAAATTGTACAAGGCATTGGTGAGGCCAATTCTGGAGTATGGAGTACAATTTTGGTCGCCTAATTATAGGAAGGATTTCAACAAAATAGAGAGAGTACAGAAGAGATTTACTAGAATGTTGCCTGGGTTTCAGCAACTAAGTTACAGAGAAAGGTTGAACAAGTTAGGTCTTTATTCTTTGGAGCGCAGAAGGTTAAGAGGGGACTTGATAGAGGTCTTTAAAATTATGAGCGGGTTAGACAGAGTTGACGTGGATAAGCTTTTTCCATTGAGAGTAGGGAAGATTCAAACAAGGGGACATGACTTGAGAATTAAGGGACAGAAGTTTATGGGGTAACATTAGGGGGAACTTCTTTACTCAGAGAGTGGTAGCTGTGTGGAATGAGCTTCCAGTGGAAGTGGTGGAGGCTGGTTCGATTTTATCCTTTAAAAGTATATTGGATGGGTATATGGACCGGAAAGGAATGGAGGGTTATGGTCTGAGTGCAGGTAGATGGGACTAGGGGGAAGTATTTATTTTTTTTTTTTTTTTTTTTTTTTTTTAAAAATGTTCGGCACGGACTTGAAGGGCCGAGATGGCCTGTTTCCGTGCTGTAATGGTTATATGGTTATATGGTTATATGGTTAAGACTGCAATGATGGGAGGATCATCTAAGCTCTCAACCATGGGTGCTAAAACAATGTAAGAATGTTCCCAACAGAAAACAGGCAGATATTAATAAACCAAAGAAATTATATTGTTGGAATCAAAAGCAGAAAACACACAAACTCACATTTATTTTCATATAGTTGTCCCCATTCTGTCCTTTTCCCACTTGCTATGGTACAAGGCTGAGTGTATTTACATGTAGAGTCCTGTACAGTACAGAAACAGACCCTTCGGCCCACCACATCGATGCTGACCTTTTTGCCCACCAACAATAATTCTATTTACTCGTATTAAGTCCATATCCTTCTATGCCTTCCCCATATTGATAGGATAGATAGTGAATCCCTATATGTAAATCCCATAGATGTGGGCCGAAGGGCCAGTTCTTTCACCCTATAATAATTAACTTCCAGCGTTGGTATTCCTGCACCTAAGTACCAATGAGATTATACCTTTTTAACCGAATATTTGTGCCAATAATTCATTTACCTAATTGCAAATGCAACAAGCATTCAGATACAGTGCCTCTAATTCTGTCAATTTAATTTTTTTCTGTACAGTAGGGCAGCATAGTGCCAAAGACCCGGTTTGGTCTTGACCTGGGGGGGCCGCCTGTGTGAAGTTTGCACTTTCTCCCTGTGGCCGCAAGGGTTTCCACCGGGTCCTGCGGTTTCACCCACACCCCAAAGCCATGCAGGTTTGTAGGTTAATTGACCACTGTAAATTGCCCCGAGTGTGTAGGGAGTGGATGTGAAAAGTGGGATAACATAGAACTAGTGTGAATGAGTGATTGTTGATTGGCATGGACTCAATGGGCTTCAGGGCCAATTTCCCTGCTGTATCTTTCAATGTATCAATCAATTCAATCAACCAATGTAACCTTTGTGTTGGAAGGAACTGCAGGTGCTGGTTTAAACTGAAGATAGACACAAAATGCTGGAGTAACTCAGTGGGCCAGGCAGCATCTCTGGAGAAAAGGAATGGGTGACGTTTCTGGGTCGAGACCCTTCATCAGACTGAGAGTCAGGGAGGGGAAACTAAAGACTCTGCTGGAATCCAGAGCACCAAACGCTAATGATTTCATGATTTCTGGCTCCATGACACTAATTTTGCAGAGATTCCAAGTTCAAAGCACAACAAACCTATGATTTAACATAAATTAAGTAAATCTATTAAATTGTTGCTGGATTGATTGGGTCACTATTGTCCTGTGGGAAGCCAATAATTTCTACTGATTAATGCTGAGATTTAAATATATAAATAAACACCATCTGAGGTGATATTCAGATTGTAATATTGGCCTTGTAATTTTACCCTCTGCATGCTCTTTTTTTTAAATCGCTGTTTAAAGCCTATCCCTTCAACTAAACTTTTGGCCATTTACTTTATTCACCAAGATTTAGTTGTGTTTTGCTATAGCAACTAACAAAAATGCAAAATTTCCCCCACCTAATTGCTTGTACGTTTCATAGGGCCCATGAACAGATTTGCTGGAGAATGGTGTTTTACTCCAGACCTGTTATTTTCAAATGTCAAGCTAATGTTTCAATGAATTGATGCATTAATGATTTGGATCAGTATCAACAGTCAAGTACTGGAATTTATTGCGAGAGTATTGTGGTTCAATAGTTCATTGTATAATTCAGGGCCATATAAGAGATTATTAATTAACCTTTGGTCTATACATGGGCAACTGCAAATGTTAGAGTCAGTGAGGTACAATGTTCACACCTTCCTCTCGGAGTCACTGATATTTCTATGTTGTGAGTTCAAACAAGTTGCTAATTAAGTTTTCAAGACAATCTTTCATATATATTCAAGCAATTATTTATCATCTATTATTTCCTTCTATCTATTTGGAGGGGTGCAGCGGTAGAGTTGTTGCCTTACAGCTTAGATCCTGCCTACAGGTACTGTCTGTAGGGAGATGGTACCTTCTCCCTGTGACTGCCTTGGTTTTCTCTGTGTGTTCTGGTTTCCTCCAAAGACGTACAAGTCTGTAGGTTAATTGGCTACAGTAAAAAAAAAGTGTCCCCAGTGTGTAGGATGATGTTAGTGTAGGGGGGTGATCACTGGTTGGTGGAAACTTGATGGGTTGAAGAGCCTATTTCTACGCTGTATCTCGAAAGTCTAAAATAAATCTAATTTTCCCAGAGATAAATGTAATTGTTGTGAAACATTTCAAACTTTTCCAACTGCCACCCAGCAGACTATAAAAATGAGGTGATGAGAACAGGCAGGTCTGTTATAGTCTGTTAACTGTCTTTCACCGGCTTTACACACCACTGCGCATGTGCAATTCTTACTTTGTAAGGGTCCCCAAAGTTAATTGCTCCAACGTAGGGTCACCATGCATTCAGCGGGCAAAACCTAAGAAGTTTCTTCTCAAAATCCTTTCACCTCTCTGCCTCTTTCCCCTTTTTAGATGTTCCAAGAACCCAATCTTTGACCAAGCTCTTGATCAATAATATCCACTACTGTGACGCGGTCAAGTTTTGACTTGTTGCATTGTTGGTAAGACATAATGGGAAGGTTGTGTGGTTCCAAAACCAGCTAACCGCCAATGTGTACCCTATCAGTGGTATGGATGAGGTTCATTCCGAAGAATTTATACAGCACATTTCACAACTTCAGGACATCACCAAGCATTTTTGCAGCTATTGAATACTTTCTGGGGGTATTGTTACTGCTTTATATGTGAACATTCCATGGCATTATGTGTTAAGCACATACTTGCTTTGTCATTCATCCATCAGCAACAAGGCAATATAAATGTTCATACTAAATTAATAAATCCTTGCTTAATGACCAAGAGACCGTTTGCTATTAAGAGGCTATTAATATCTTGAATGCATGCTCTACTCATTTTATCGTAACTTTTTAGATGGGCTATAAACTGATCCAAGCCTCTGCTTTCTACTTGCATTATCCATTCATTTTGCATTACATGTGTAATCGATGTAGATAAAATTTTACAAAGAAAGATAACAAACGGAAACAGGATAACACTGTCAGGGCCTGAGTTGATTCTAGCATCAGTTATATTGACTGTAGCAAAACATGCGTGCAGATTTTCATCGATCATACAGTTAGAGTTTCAATGCAGAAGTTGGGCAATGGATTTTCAGTGAAATTCATTTCACTCATGGTACGGCATATTTTATTATAACTATGGACATAAATGGAGGAAAAGACAGAAAAATGACCAAGGTCACATTGAATCTATATTAAACGTTGGTTAGCCCACAATCACTGATAATCATTGTGTGTGCCAGACCTGCCCTTTCTAATGTTAGCTCATTCATCTGCCCTCTGCATTTCCATGTTTACTGTTCAAGAATGCCTAGATCTCTTTGCACATCTCACCATTTCCCATTTGTTCACCATTTAAAAACTCTCAGTGTTTCTGTTCACACATGAGTAGTGTAATAGAACATGTGTTGCTCCAGTGTACTGTTGACAATATTACCTCCATGGGTTATCAATTGAAAGTGTCAAACAAAGGTACTCTAAACAAGAAAAAAAAAAGGCACAAACTGCTGGAGTAACTCTGCCGGTCAGGCAGCATCCCTGGAGAACATGGATAGATGATGTTTCGGTTCGGGACCTTTCTTCAAACATGGACAGGTGAATTTTGAGTTGGGACATTTCTTCAACAAGGATAGGTGACGCTTTAAGTCGGGACCTTTCTTGCATCTTTATTACGGGTGGCGCCGTCAGCGATGACAGCCTCGCAAACAGTCTGTCTGTCTTTTCGTCTTTTTTGTTATTTTTAGTGTGTTTTAAAAGTGTGTGTTAATGTTCCCTGGTTTGTTTTATGTGGGGGATGGGGGAGGGGGTTCGGTGGAAACTTTTTTTCAATCTCTTACCTTGCCGGAGATGAGATTGTTTTCCGGATCGTATCTCCGGTCGCTCTGCGGCCTAACATCATGGAGCTGACGACCTTGCTCGAGACTAACTTTGAGCCCCACCCGCGGGACCGTGGACTTACCATCGGAGCCTGCAATCCCTTGCCTGGGATCGACACTCCAACCACGGCCTGCGGATTTTAACATCGAGGAATTCACAGTCGGGTAGAGACTGATGTCGAGAAGCTCCAAAGTCGCAGGAGGTTCGACCAGCCCCGACCCGGGGTCCGATCGCCCGGCGCAGGGAGCTGAGATCTTCCTGATGCGGGAGCTTGATCGCCCCGACGCAGAGGGGCCCAAACGTCGGCTACGGGAGCCAAGATCATCCCGTCAACGGAAGGCTCCAGGCCCCCGACCGTGGGAGAATAAAGAAGGGAAGAGATTGAACTTTTCTTTCGCCTTCCATCACAGTGAGGAATGTGGAGGAGTCACTGTGGTGGATGTTTATGTTTAAATGCATTTTGTGTGTCTTGTTGCTTTTTATTGGTATGATGACTGTATGGCAAATCAAATTCCTCGTATGTTGCAAAACATACTTGGCTAATAAAGTATGATTATGATTATGATTATGATTGATTAGCACTTGATTTACTTGAGCATGCTTGCATTGCTTTGATTTCGAATAACTTCACATTTGGTTTACCGTTCCAATTTATCGCTTCTTATCCCAAATCACAAGATTCGCAGTTCAAATATGACGCATGTGAAATGAACTAGCCAGATTCACCAACCGACAAGAGATTAAACTCAAACTGGAAAGATTAATAAAACAAAACTCAAGTAGAAAATATAAATTATGTTCAAGGTCAAATTGGAAGCATTCGTAGTTTGGAGTTGGCACTAAAATTCAACTGAATTATTCTTATGGTGCTGAAGCTGACATTAATAATTAAATACTAATTAAAATATTATTTAATGATTATAACAATAATAATTATATTATGATCAATTTAATAATAATATAATTATATTATCATTAATATAATATAATTGTACCATATGTATTATATTAAAATAATATAATTATAATATTACATTAATAATATTATATTTATATAAATAATATTCTTGTATTTATAAATATAATAATATATTTATAATAATCAACATGAATGGGTGATTGCTGGTCGGCGTGGAAAGGGCCTTTTTCAATGCTCTATCTCTAAACTAAAATTAAGCTAACATTTTTTGTTTGGTACCTAAACTAATTTCAATGGACAACCTCAATATCTGATTTTGTTTCTAGCGGAATGGAGTTCAGTTGATTTTTATTTGGACAGGTGTGTTGTGTTCAACTATCGGACAACAATTTAGAAATATCGTTGCTGGGTTTTCTGAAGGATTTCAGTCATGTCTTTATGTTGTCAATGGGGAGATCAAAAATGTCCACAAAGCTAACACTAATTAAACACCTTTATTTTTTCAGATGTTCGAACTCCAAAGCCCAAGCTTTACTGTTCAAGTTGGTCCCGATCCTTCACTGGCTGCCCAAGTATCCTCCCCGGGAATGGCTGCTGGGTGACGTCTGCTCTGGATTCAGTGTTGGAATTGTGCAGTTACCACAGAGTGAGCACTTCATCCTTTGCAAACATTAATTCATGGCAATGGCACGGCCTCTTACTATGACATTAGAGGCTCATATACTTAATCCCAGGATGTAGGATGGAGTCATAGATAGAGTCACCAGATGAAATACCTGCCAAAATGCACTCCAAAACATCAGGGTGGAACATCACGTTGAATATGAATGTTTTGGCCAGCATTAGATGTCACACCTCATACACAGTGTTACTGAGGTGAACACGAAAAGGAGCCACCATTTCTGCAGTGATACTCCTGTGTTGTGCTCTTATTTAACCTGACCTAACCCCTTTTTTTTTTTTGTTCTGTGCCATATAGTCAATCCCAGCTTCCTTTCTACATAATGACATAATCTATAAAACAGTCAGACAATGCTCTTAAAAGGGATCGCTAATGTTCTGGTAGAGTGGCTGCCTCACAGCGGCAGAGAACTCGGTTCGATCCTGACCTCGGGTGCTGTTGGTGTGGAATTTGCCCGTTCTCCCTGTGACTGCATTGGTTTCCTCCAGGTGCTGCGATTTCCTCCCTCATCCCCAAAATATTTGTGATTTCAGGTTAATTAGCCTCTGCAAATTGCCCCTAGTGTGTTGGGAGTGGATGTGAAAGTAGGATAACAAAGAACTAGCGTGAATGGGTGATCGATGGTCAACATGGACTTGGAGGACTGAAGGGCCTGTTTCTAAACTAAACAAAACTTCTCATTGGTGGCTAAGAAGAGTGAACATCTATATCACCGTCTCTATCTCTTGTTTCCCTTTCCCCGACTCTCAGTCTGAAGAAGGATCTCGACCCGAAACGTCACCTATTCATTTTCTCCAGAGATGCTGTCTGACCCGCTGATTTCTCCAGCTTTTTGTGTCTATCTTCGGTTTAAACCAGCATCTGCAGTTCCTTCTTACATATTATTATTATTATTATTATTAATTGTTTAATATATAAACTAACCTCAAGGGGAACAATCTGATAGCTATTGCTTTCTCTATCATTGTACAACTCAATGGCCAGAGAATGAAGAGTCAATAAAATCAGAAGTTGTACGATGTAATACATCTAATAAGAGGACATCTCACCAGAGCCTCCGCATTCTAATTCTCAGGTAATTGAACAGGACAGGACAAGCAGTATACTTTAAAATGAACCTTAATTTGGCCATGAATTATATACTGAAAGATCATGAACCCGACCATCTTAATTTCCATGAAATAAATAAATCTACTAGTATAGGGGCATTAACCTAATTTGTGTAGGAAGGAACTGCAGATGCTGGTTTACACCAAAGATAGACACAAAATGCTGGGGTAACTCAGCGGGTCAGGCAGCATCTCTGAAGAAAAGGAATAGGTGGCGTTTTGGGTTGAGACCTTTCCTCAGACTGAGAGTCAAGGGAGTGGGAAACTAGAAGTATTTTTTTTTTTTAATTTTTATTTATTAGAAGTACATTACATTACAACCACATACATTAATACTCGTCATTTATATCATCTTACAATTAATGTACTCCCTTTATTTATTTTTTTACACTAGAGAAAGAAAAGATTGAAAGAGAGAAGAAAGTGAAGGAAAAAGTGCAAGTGTAGAAAAGTGTAGAAAATGTAACAACAAAAAAGGACGAAGACCCTATAAGAGCGAAATTAAAAACAAAAAGAAAAAGAGTTAAGAAATAGGCCCTAAGAAAAGAAAAGAGAAAGAGAAAAAAAGAGAAACAAATGTTTTTTTTTTTGAGCATCACGTAAATAGGACATACCAACTCTTCAACTATCATCCCCCCTTACCCGACCTCAATTTTTTATTTTTTTTAAAGTACTTTTGCACCCTATGTTTGTAATAATTCTATAAATGCAGACCACGTCAGGTGGAAGTGATCTGGTTTACGGAAACTAGAAGTATGAAAAGGTTCAGAACAAACCAGGGCCGGCACCGATGACCAAGGAAAGGTGGAGCCAACAATGGCCCATTGTTGACTGTGGAAGAGGTGATTACGAAGGGATATGCGGAGACGAACAATGGAGCTAGGGTGGGGGAGGGGCGGGAGAGAGAGGGAATGCAGGGGTTACTTGAAATTAGAGAAATCAATATTCATACCGCTGGGTTGTAAGATGCCCAACTTAACTTCATTTTAAGATTAACTTAATTTGCATTTTGTTTTACAGGTATGGCTTATGCTCTTTTGGCAGCTGTTCCCCCTGTATTTGGTCTCTACACATCTTTTTTCCCTGTGCTCATCTATTTTATATTCGGGACATCCAGACATGTTTCAGTAGGTAAGCTCGGCACTCTTCCTCTCATGCCAGCACTTGATTGTGGATGCAAAGGGACTTGGGAATGCAAGTGCAGAATTCCCAAAAAGTTAATTTGCAAGTCAAATCAGTAGTAAGGAAGGCAAATGCAATGCTAGCATTTATTTTGAGAGGGCTAGAATACAAAAACAGAGATGTCAAGCTGAGGCTCTATAAGGCACTGGTCAGACTGCATTTGAAGTACTGTGAGCAGCTTTGGGCCCCATATCTGAGGAAGGGTGTGCTGGCATTTGGAGAGGGTCCAGAGGAGGTTTATGAGAATGATCCCAGGAATGTGTGGGTTAACATATGATGACCATTTGAAGGCCTATTACTCGCTGGAGTTTAGAAGGATAATGGGGGACCTTATTGAATCTTACCGAATAGTGAAAGGCCTAGAAAGAGTGGATGTGGAGAGGATGTTTCCACTAGTGGGTGAGTCTAGGAACAGAGGTCATAGCCTTAGAATAAAAGGACACCCCTTTAGAAAGGAGATGAGGAGGGCTTTCTTTAGTCAGAGGGTGGTGAATCTGTGGAATTCATCGCCACAGACGGCTGCGGAGGTCAAGTCAATGGATATTTTTAAGGCGGAGATTGACAGATTCTTGATTAGTACGGGTGTCAGGGGTTATGGGAAGAAGGCAGGAGAATGGGATTGAGAGGGAAAGATGGATCAGCCATGATTGAATGGCAGAGTAGACTTTATGGACTGAATGGCATAATTCTGCTCCTAGAACTTATTAATGTTTTCCCCTTCTTCATCATCCCTCCTTTTGCCATCAGAAACCTCTTACCACAAAGTAGATTCCCTTATAAGGAAGAAATATCTATGTGGATAAACCTGACTGCATCCTTTTCATTGTTTAAGAAGGAACTGCAGATGCTGGAAAATCGAAGGGAGACAAAAATGCTGGAGAAACTCAGCGGGTGAGGCAGCGTTTATGGAGAGAAGGAAATAGGCGATGTTTTGACCCGAAACGTCGCCTATTTCCTTCGCTCCATAGATGCTGCCTCACCCGCTGAGCTTCTGAAGTATTGGCATCCTTTTCATTGTTCGCTTATGGGATCTGGGCAATGCTCAGAACAAACTATCCCACTGATCTTTCTCCCAACATCACTTTGTGACAAAGACAGTTTGTGTCATGCATTCCCAAAATCTCGTTGGTTTGCTCCATCTCCCCTTGCACGTTCCACCTTCCAGCTCCCCCACCCTCTGCTGGTATAGCTTTATTATTGTCATGTGTACCAAGATTTTGTGAAAAGTTATGTTTTTTGTGCTATCCAGGAAAATCATAAGATCATAAGGTATAGATGCCTGCTCCCACCATTTGATCATGGCTAATCTAACATGTCTTAACTCCATTCTCCTGCCTTCTCCTCATAACATTTGTCACCCTTAAGGGGCTGTCCCACTGCAGCGACCTAATTGGCGAGTTTAGAAGAGTTTAGGAGAGTTTGAAAAAAATGTAATGTAGAAGACCTCCTTCGACTATGTTGAAGACTATCCACGACTACCTTCGACCTCCTTCGACCTCCCTTCGACCTCCCTTCGACCTCCCTTCGACTATGTTGAAGACTATCTATGACTACCTTTGACTACCTTCGATTACCTTCGACTACCCTCGATTACCTACGAATAACATGCCGACCTACTACGACCTACTTCGACTAAACCTACGAGTAAAAAAAGTATAGATTTTTCCCATGGCAACCTTTTTTTATTCGCGGGCATTTTTCAACATGTTGAAAAATACGCCGTGACCTAGCTGAGGCCTCGAGTATGTGGGGACTACTCTCAAGCATGAAGGAGAGTTACAAAGACCTCCTAGGACCTCGTGTCGAACATGCTGCGAGTATGAGTCGAGGGCAAACTCGTCTGAACTCGCGGATTAGGTCGCGACAGTGGGACAGCCCCTTTACTAATCACAAACCTATTGATCTCAGCTTTAAAAATACACAATGATTTGGTCACTGCTGCTATGAATTCCACAGTTTTACCACCATTCATCATCCATACATGATTACAATCAAATCATATTTGAATACAACAGAAAGTGTAAAGAAAAAGAAAGTAAACAGGGTGCGGAATGTAACGTTACATTTCAAGAGAATGCGCAGAAATTACAGCGACACTATGTACACCATCCTGTAAGAGAATGCGCAGAAATTACAGCGACACTATGCACACCATCCTGTACTGTCTTCATACCAATTCATTTCTTGCTATCTGTAAGCTGCTGATATTACCTTTCTGCATACAATGTTCCAATGCAGTTAGAGTATCCTTTCTAAAGGGATTGACTCATTCAATAATGACAAGTTGTACTTATTTAGGACATGTAACAAAAACATTCCAAGAAGCATTGGCACATAAAACTAGAAACAAGACCCCAGGAAGCTATTAGTAGCAATGTTACAACATTTTGAGATTTTAAAAATAAAGTCTGCAATTTATCCCATCAGATAAAGCATAAAAAGAAGTTTAATTTGACACCTAATTCACTTTCATATCTTCAGTATTAAAGAAGTTATGGCCATTTTCATACTTGGAAATTAGCATCTTGTTCCCTATTGGTTTTCCATTGACTTAACACAAAAGCTGTGATCGAGGACAGTCAAAAGCCCATAACTTTCTTAAAAATTAAGATAACTGAAAGAAATTTTCAGTTATTATAGATTGAAGCATTCTGAAACAAATATGAAACAATCTTACTTAGAAGACATGAAAGTAAAGCATATAATTAGTTAGTTACCTAATTGTAGCTAATTACAAAATTCAATTACTAGATCTAAACATCTATCAATTTCTTAAGAATAGATTAACATTTTTAAATAGCCTTAAGTGTCCAAATAACATTCACACAATAATTCACAATATAACATAATTTTTAAATCTCATTTTCATGAATTTACAGGCAAAATGGAAGGAATTGAATGTTTAATACCTGTAAATTAATGGGGATTTAAATCATCTTGTGAGTGAGGATTTCTGGAACGCGATCTTTTGGAACGTTCATTTGCGGTGAATTTAACCCCGTATTGGCATGAAAAATACTGCCGTTAATTCGGGGAATAAAATCACCGTGTCGCATGAAAAAATGTGAATTAAAGGCTTCCTATGAAGCACTTTTATACATTTAAATAAACCACTTTCGTTTACCTGTCCCGTGTGTGAAATCCGTCCCCGTTATCGGCGTTGACGCTTCAGGAGCTGATTTTAAAATTACTCTAGCGCTGACATTGACGATTTAATAAAAATAAAAAATACACAAAAGGCCACTAGGAATGATTTGTCAGCCAAGGCTTGTACTCCAACAAAATATTAACCAGGACAAGGGAGGAGAAACCCGCGTTTTAACCCCGCCCCCCCTTAAAGGCGCCAAAATCGCGCACACGGCCAGTGGCAGAATTACAGCGCGACTGAAGGTAAGTTTTGTAACATACCTACTATTAGGACCATTGACCAAAAATATGGCTATGAAGGTAGAAATAATAACATGAAACACAACAATAAAAGAGTTACCTGAAACCCATATTTTAGTTGTCTTCCTCTCACACACATTCACCTGTTACTACTTGTTGCATTAGATTTACTGAATGGAGAGTATTTATTATCATCTGATCTAATCCATAATGTTAATGGCAAACTGATGTTTATATTAATTTCACCGACATCCATTTCTGTCTTTGCTTTTTTCCTCCCTATGTTCACCTTCCCTATCCCCCCCCCTCCACCTGGTTCCATCTGGCCTTCATCTCCTCCCCATCTTGTTCCACCGCTCATCTACCATCCTCTACCTCAACCCCTTCGCCCCCATTCCCCATTGCTTCCCTCTCAGTCCCGATGCAGGGTCTCGACCTAAAAACATCGACCTTTTGCCTTCACAGATGCTGCTTGACCCACCAGGTTCTGTTTTTTTGTTCTGGGTTGGAGGAGGTTGGAGGTGTTGGAGGATTGCAGAGTTAAGGGAAGTCGGAGAGATAGAGAGAACAAAAGAGACGTGAGCTAAAGGGATCTGTAAACAAAGACGAGCTTTTTAAAACTCTGCGAATATTCCACCTGGAGCAAACTTCAGATGTTATTTGTTGAATTAATGTTATGTGCATTATAAAAAAGACACAAAGTGCTGGAGTAACTCAACAGGTCAGGCAGCATCTCTGGAGAACATGGATGGGTGATGTTTTGGGTTGGGACTGATTGCAGTGAGGGCAGGACAACATCTGACAAGTGCTAGGTGGATACAGGTGAGGGCGGAGGCATTTACTAGGCAGATGGTTGGACAAAGTACAAAATGTTGAAGTAACAATATGCTATGCAGTACAATTTTTATTTTTTATTTTATTTAAAGCACCATGAAGTGTAATACTTTTTCATTCCATGCAAGTTATGTTGTGTTGCTACATGTTGCATTACATTTACTGAAGGGAAGGTAATAATTATCATTTGTTCTGGTCCAGAATGGGGCGGCACAGTGGTGCAGCAGTAGAGTTGCTGCCTTACAGTGACAGAAACCCGGGTTCAATCCTGACTGTGGGTGCTGTCTGTACGGAATTTGTACATTCTCCCATTCTCCCATTTTTTCCTGCTGCTCCGGTTTCCTCCCACACACCAAAGACGTGCAGGTTTGTAGGTTAATTGGCTTCTGTAGATTGCCCCTAGTGTGTAGCATGCAAAACTGAGATTACATAGAACTAGTGTGACTGGGTCGGCGTGGACTCGGTGGGCCAAAGGACCTGTTTCCATGCTCTATAACCATATAACCATATATAACCATAACAGCACGGAAACAGGCCATCTCGGCCCTTCAAGTCCGTGCCGAACATTTAATTTTTTTTTTTTTAATTAAAACTAAAATACTTCCCCCTAGTCCCATCTACCTGCACTCAGACCATAACCCTCCATTCCTTTCCCGTCCATATACCCATCCAATCTATTTTTAAAGGATAACATCGAACCTGCCTCCACCACTTCCACTGGAAGCTCATTCCACACAGCTACCACTCTCTGAGTAAAGAAGTTCCCCCTAATGTTCCCCCTAAACTTCTGTCCCTTAATTCTCAAGTCATGTCCCCTTGTTTGAATCTTCCCTACTCTCAATGGGAAAAGCTTATCCACGTCCACTCTGTCTAACCCGCTCATAATTTTAAAGACCTCTATCAAGTCCCCTCTTAACCTTCTGCGCTCCAAAGAATAAAGACCAAACTTGTTCAACCTTTCTCTGTAACTTAGTTGCTGAAACCCAGGCAACATTCTAGTAAATCTCCTCTGTACTCTCTAAACTAAACTAACAGCAATCTGATATTAATTTCACTGACATCTATTTCTGTTTTGTTGTAGGATCCTTTGCAGTCCTGAGTGTGATGTTGGGGTCTATAACTGAGAGGATGGCTCCAAATGAGGACTTTGTGATCAGTTCTGTGAATAATACGAACGGAACAGTTGTGATAGACATGGTGGCACGAGACATCATGCGAGTGAAAGTGGCAGCCATGGTCACCTTCCTTTGTGGGATCTTCCAAGTGAGTTATCACAAGGGAACTCGGAGCTCGTATTCATGTGGGGCAGAAAGGTGGGAAGGTATGATTGAGGGCTGCATCGTTTAAGATATGAAACACAAAAAGTTAGCCATGCAGGTGCAGCAAGTTAATGGGAAGCAAATGGAAGTTCAGGATTTATCTTTTGGAAACTGGCCCTAGTGCAATGCAGACAAGGAGGGGCAACTTTCTACCCCGAGCTTACCAATTTGCAATTCTTTACCCTTTTGGCTTATATCCGTCTTCTTATCACTGACAATAGACACAAAAAGCTGGAGTAACTCAGCAGGTCAGGCAGCATCTCTGGAGAAAAGGAGTAGATGGCGTTTTGGGTCGAGAGACTTCTTCAGACTGAGAGTCAGGGGAGAGGGAAAATAGAGGTACAGAACAAACTAGATGGCACCGTTGGCCATAGAGCCCACAATGGTCCATTGTTAGTTCAGGAGGTGAAACCGAAGGGATATGAACAGTGAAATAGATGCCATTGGAAATGATCATTGCCATTTAGCAAGAGCCAGTCTGCCCGCACCAAGCTCACACATACAGCAATGCTTGCATTAGCTTGCAAAGTTCTAATCATACATTATTTCATTGTAATGATCAGTGCAGGTAACTATCTGACAAATGTTCATGCTAATTCACCTGCTGTTCTTCAGGAAAATACTATGAGATCTTTATGTCAACTTCAAGAGCAATGGACAGCTTTTCCAATGGTGCATCACTGGGGCAACAGTGTGGATACTTTGCTCAAGTTACTGGAGCAGGTTTTGAATGTAACCTTCTGAACCAGAGCTGAGAGTGGGCCCGGTTTGATCCTTAATATTAGGTTCTATCTGCAGAGTTTGCACCTTCTCTGCATGACCGTGTAGTTTTGCTTCAAGTGCTCCTGTCTCCTCCCACATCCTAAAGATGTGCTGGTGGGTTATATAGCAACAGTATATCACTGTTTAGTCTTGCATTTTAGTTTTAGTTTTAGAGATACAGCGTGGAAACAGGCCCTTTGGCCCATCAAGTCCACGCCGACCAGCAATCACCCGTACACTAGTCCTATCCTACACACTAGGGACAATCTACAGAAGCCAATTAACCTACAGACTTACACGTCTTTGGAGTGTGGGAGGAAACCAGATCAGCCAGAGAAAGCCCATGCAGTCACAGGAAGAACGTGCAAACTCTGTAGAGGCAGCACCCGTAGTCAGGATCAAACTCAGGTCTCTGGCGTTGTATGGCAGCAACTCTATCGCTGCGCCACTGTGCCACCCTGGTTGATGGGTATTTATGAGAGAATCTGAGCATGTACAAAGAAAGGGAGAAGCAGACTGTTGGGATTGTTTCTCTCAGGAGCTAGCATGAATCAATGGGCCGAATGAAATCCTTTGCATCATTATAAGTACGTGGCACACTGAGCACCCACATGTAAGCAAGCACAATCCATCTATATCCTGAGCACACAACTCAATCTCTGCCCAACAGCTCTCCCTGTTTCTCACACCCTAATTGCAAGACATCCAAACCCTTTTTTTACTGACCCTTCACCAACCAGCCACCAACAACTCTACTATGTACAATAGTAGTTAGTACAATTCATGGCTCATGTTTCTACACCCAGACCAGCCTTTGACTTGTCCCTACTTATCATCTGCTCAAAGTATAAAAAGATATCATCAGAGAGGGAAGAACGAGCATGATGTTGAATTAGTTTAGTTAGGTTTAGTTTAGTTCAGTTATAACTTTTGTGCAAGTTATTATCACATGTACGAACGTTACAGTGAAAAGCTTTTTGTTGCATGCTGTCCAGTCAGCAGAAAGACTAAATAATTTCAATCCAGCCGTCCACTGTGTATGGATACAGGGTGAAGTGAATAACGTATAGTGCAAGATAAAGTCAGATTAAAGATAGTCCGAGTCTCCAATGAGGTAGATAGTAGCTCAGGACTGCTCTCTAGTTGTTGGTAGGATGGTTCAGTTGCCTGATGACAGCTGAGAAGAAACTGTCCCTGAATATGGAGGTGTGCATTTTCAAACTTCTGTTCCTCTTGCCTGATGGGAGAGGGGAGAAGAGGGAGTGACTGCGGTGAGACTCATCCTTGATTACGCTGGCAGCCTGATGTATAGATGGAGTCGATAGAAGGGAGGTTGGTTTGTGTGATGGTCCGGACTGCGTCCACAAAAGGGAACGCAAGCAAAATATTTTCTGGTTCATCATCTGTCAGTGAATTGCATTTGGAAATAAACTGATTTCCAAGGAAAGTACCATTCGGTCTGCCTTATGGGCCTGAACCACTTAGGCTATTTTTTAGGTGATTACAGGCGACTAGGCTGTCGCCACGTGGTCGCCACGTGGTCGCCGGGGTGTCACCTGTATGGTCGTGAGTAGTCTCCTCAGTCGTCCAAAGAGTCGTAGCGTCTTTCTGGTCGTTGCTGGATTTTCAACATG
>CM075980.1:53232414-53289350 GCA_038087875.1 Malacoraja senta
TGACGCTCCTCTCGGCCGTAGACCACGGCGTGGATTATGAGGAGCTGGGATGGCGGACTACCGCACCGTTATTTCTGGCCTCCGCTTGGCTGATGTCCCGTGTGGATCCTCGGGCACGATAATCCTCTGCGATGGCTCCTCGGGGCGACCTCGCCCCATCGTCCCCATTGGTTGGCATCGCCGGATTTTTGCTCCATCCATGGTCTGGTCTACCCGTCCATACAGGCGTCCTCTGCGCTGGTGGCGGACAAACTTGTTTGGCACTGTCTCCGCAAGCAGGTGGTGGCCTGGGCCTGTGCCCGCCTTCCCTGTCAGACCTCCAAGGTCCAGCGGCACGTGCGGCCCCCAGTGCAGGATTTCGCCGTCCTTGCTGACCGCTTCCTGCATATTCACGTTGACCTGGTGGGCCCGCTGCCGACATCCCCGGGGTGCCACTCACTTACGCATCGTCGTGGATCGATTCACGAGGTGGTCGAAGGCTATCCCGCTTTCGGACACCTCCGCCGCGTCTTGCGCCCGAGCCCTGGCGGCCAACTGGATTGCCAGTTTGGGGTCCCATCAGACATCTCCACCGACCGGGGGGGCCCCAATTCACTTCCTCTTTATGGTCTTCCCTCGCTCAGTTGTATGGGTCGCGGTTGCATCACACCACCGCCTACCACCCACAGGCCAATGGGCTCGTTGAGCGCTTTCACCGCCACCTCAAGTCAGCGTTGAAGGCTCGGCTCACGGGCCCGGACTGGGTGGACCAGTTCCCATGGGTGCTGCTCGGGTTCCGCACCGCCCCCAAGGAGGACTTAGCCGCTTCATCCGCCGAGCTTGTGTATGGCTCGGTCCTGCGGGTGCCTGGGGATTTTCTCCCTGCCATCCGGGAGCTGGTGGACTCTGCCCCGGCATTGCTGGCAACCCTCCGTGAGCAGGTGAGCGGGCTAGCACCAGTTCCCACCTCGCGGCACGGCTTGCCGGCGGTGCACGTGCCGTTTGCTCTGCAGCATTGTATGTTTGTTTTTGTTCGCAGGGACGCTCACAGATCCCCTTGCAGCGCGTCTACGAGGGACCGTTCCGGGTGTTGCGATCTGGAGTCACCACCTTCACCTTGGACGTGCGGGGGCGGGACGAGATTGTCTCTGTCGGCCGACTCAAGCCTGCCCATGTCGACATTGACAGCCCGGTGGTGGTCGCGCAGCCCCGACGTAGAGGTCGTCCGCCGGCCGATCCAGCTGCACCTGTTGTGCCTGTTTCCCCCAACCCGGTTGTACCCCTTCCTCCCGCCCCGTTCTGGTCACCTGCCCTGTTCGGCCAGTCCCTCTTGTTACGCCCGCCCCGCCGCCGCTTACCACGCGTTCTGGTCGCCGTGTCCGGGTCCCTGCTCGGTTCGTAACCTAGGGTTCTGGGGGGGGGGCGGGGAATCTCAGCTCACCCGCACCGGGCGATCTACCCGGGTCAGGGCTAGTTGAACGTTGTGTGAGCTTCCCGACGTCGGTCTCAAACCAAGACAGCAAGCTCCTTGATGTTAAAGTCCGCAGGCTGCGGTTGGAGCGTCGATCCCAGGCAAGGAATCGGCACCGATGGTAAGTCACGCACCGCGGTGGGGCTCAAAGTCAGTCCGAGCAAGGCCTCCAGCTCCACGATATTAGGCCGCAGAGCGACCGGAGATACAATCCGGAAATCTATTGCATCTCCGGCAAGGTAAGAGATTGAAAAAAAGTTATCTCAGTTATCACAATTGATACCATATTTTTATTGCAGGCTTATTTAATTACGGACTCAATCTCACATGTACAGTCAAGATCTCTGGTATACTAGTCCAATAACTTAACCAGTGTGCTGCCATGTCTTGATTACAGCTGCCAATGATTTGAGAGCTCAAAGGTTAGGACTTATCTTTAATTCACCAGCAATTTATTTTAAAGGGCAATCCAAGAATAGTGTGGGAGAGAGCATAAAAGACACGGAGCAACGGAGTGAGAAGACATCAAGAGAGTGGAACTTGGTTCTAACGGTTTAATCAAAGACTTCTAAACCAAGGTAGAGTTTTTCCTTTTATACTTATTTATCTTTCATAATAGCAGAAGCTCCTGCCTTCAGTTTCAACTTTAATTAGAGAATGGTGAATCTGTGGAATTCATTGCCACAGAACGCTGTGGAGACCAAGCCAATGGATATTTTTAAGGCGGAGATTGACAGATTCTTGATGAGTCAGGGGTTATGGGGAGAAGGCAAGAGAATGGCGTTGAGAGGGAAAGGTAGATCAGTCATGATTGAATGGTGGAGTAGACCTGATGGGCCAAATGGCCTAATTCTGCTCCTAGAAATGCATTTTGAACATTGTGATAGTACCTGCCTCAACTACTTGCTCTGGCGGCTCATTACACCCACCACCCCTTGTGTAAAAAACTTATAAACGTATCAACTTGAGCAAAAACTGACAAGATCACAAGACATTACTGTAAAATTGTAACATAATTGTCTGCATTTTTTGAAGAACTATTTTGATTCAGTGATTTGTGTACTATAGAACAGGACAAAATGTATGGAAAAGATAGCCTAATGTATATGCTGATATTATAGTAGGAGACTAGTTAAACAATTTGCTTAATGAACTTTGCTGAAAGTATTTCAACGGAGTCCACACTACCCTTTTGACTTGCCCATCACAGTTCCTTCATTGTTTGTACAGACTTGATTTTTGATCAATTTTTCATTGGAAGTCATTCATCTGCAAGGGAATAAAATGGCAGAACTACCTTTAAACAATAACAGTTCACAGGTAGCTTGTTCTAGAGACATCTGTGTATTCTTGAATTAACGTTTAGGCAGAAGAGTTGATAATTACTCAATGGCTGTGAATTAATACAGCTAAAGTGTTGTACCAACAGTAAAGAAAAATTGCAGTTATCAATTGCTTCTCCTAATTCCATCTTGCATTAGGTTAAGGGCCTGTCCCACTTAGGCAATTTTTTAGGCGACTGCCGGCGACTGTCATAGTCGTAGATGGTCGCCGAAAAAACGGCAACTGGACTAATGGGCCTGTCCCACTTAGGCGATTTTTTAGACGATTGCCGGCAACTACGACAATGGAATTCACGGAAGTCAGCACCGGCGACAACCTACGTCATCCTGGCGACAACCTATGACAACCTACGACAGCACCTACATCAGAGAAGACAAGCTACGACAAGCCCACGGTCGCCGACTGTCGCCGAAAAGTTTTGAACATTTCAAAATCCAGCGGTGTCCAGAAAAACGCTACGACTCTTTGGGCGACTGAGGAGACTACTCACGACCATACAGGCCTAGTCGCCAGCAGTCGCCTAAAAAATCGCCTAAGTGGCACAGGCCCTTTAAAAGTATGTTGACGGTTATACTGCCTAAGGTCGCAATTTTGGTTCGCGTTCACTGGTGTTGGCTTTTGTGTAGTTTGTATTTCATAAGAAAATAAGAGCAGCACAGTGGGGCAGTTGTTGGAATTGCTATTTCCTAACTCCAGTTGCATAGGTTTGATCCCGTCTACTGGTGTTGTCTGTGTGGAGTTTGCACATTCTCTGTGTGACCATGTGGGTTTCTATGGGTGCTCTACCTTGCTCCCACATCCCAATATCATACGAGTTAGTCGTTTAAATGGCCACTGCAAATTGCTTCTTGTATGTAGCTGAGTGATAAATCTGGGGGGAGTTGATGAGAATGCAAGAAGAATAAAATGGGTAAATGCATGCTTGATGTCAGCACACACGCAATGGGCTGAAGGGCCTGTTTCTGTGTGCTGACTCTCTTTGGTTATCTCTCTTTGACTATCTCCGATGCAAGAGGCCAAAGGAGGTGGAACAGAGCAATCTGGGGCAAATGATGGACCTGGAAAAGATTGGGATAGTCAAGAGAATGAAGGGGTGTAAACTACAGGAGCAAACTTTTCAAATTGGCACATTAGATGACCAGAGCCATTGAGGGTGGTGAAGATAGGAGATGGGCAACAGAATTGTGGATGGTTGATGTTTACAGAGAGGGAAGATGTCAACCCTGACATGAAAACCTTCAACTTTCTCAGTCTGGGGTAAAAATGATCGAACGTGTAGAAAGGAACTGCAGATGCTGGTTTACACCGAAGATAGACTAAAAAAACTGGAGTAATGAAGCAGGTAAGGCAGCATCTCAGGAGAAAAGGAGTAAGTGACTTTTTGGGCCGGAAGAAGAGTACTTTTTTCTCCAGATATGCTGTCTTACCTGCTGAGTTACTCCAGCTTTTTGTGTCTGTGAACGAGCTGATGTTAAGCTGAGCTGAGGTAAGGCAAGTGACGTTATGGTGGATGGGTTAGTGACGTTTTGTCTGAATCTCAATTTGGGGTTGATCATGGTACCAAGCTTGTGGAAAATTCCTTAAAGCTGGCAAAGTCGCTGAACATGGGGGTGGAATTAGGAGAGATTTTACAGAGTTATGTGTGCTGGGGATGAGGACGTGGTTGGTGGTGCATGGCGCAAATGCTTTGGCACCCATCCCAGAGCTTCAGGGAGGGAAATTTGGATCATTCATATGCCCTGAGGTGCTTTGGCAAGTAGAGCACATGGACTTGGGTAATAGTACTAATTAATTCTGTACTGCCCACTTACTTTGAGATAAACAATTGACATGTTCAACTTAGACAGGTACATGGATAGGGAAGATTTAGAGTGATATGGGCCAAATGCAGGAAAATGTGACTGGCTTGAATAAACTTCTTGGTCGATTTGGGGATGAATTGAACGAAGGGCCTGTTTCTGTGTATATAATTCCATGACTCTAAATTCATTTATTTTACATTCATTGGTATCCAGAACCTTTTTGTACATAACGTTTATTTTGAGATTCATTATAAGCAGCATGCTGATAAAATCTAATTATTAAAAACTCTAAGAGAGTGAATTTGGCCCTTGGTAATTGTGAATTGGCAGCCAATTTTGTGTCAAGTACATTGGGTTAAACCTCATCAACATCAGCTTGGTTTCTCATTCCACTACTGCTGCTGAGTATTTGCAGCATGTTCTAGTGTTAAAGCCAGTTTAATACCATTGTATAATTTATCAATTTGACTTTGTTAATCTATTCAGTTGGCTGGCTGCAGGTGAGCAACAGGATCACTGTGGTGCTTGTGAAGATTTCTTCACTTGACATCTGAACTATTATTTCACAATGTGTTGCTTATCTTGCTGGAATTGTAATGCAAAGGAAACCCATGTATACATTCACAACATGTACAGACCAGACATTTGGGCCTGTCCCACGTAGGCGACTTTTTAGGTGAGCGCCTCGCCACGTGGTCGCCACATGGTCGCCACATGTTCGCTGATGGTCTCTGGTGAGTCTCCTTCATGGTAGCGAGGAGTTCCCGCATTCTGGGAACTAGTCGCGGCCTCAGTATGGTCGCCGCAAATTTTTCGACATGTTGAAAACTTTACTGCGATCAAAAATTGATCGCCAAGGAGAAAATCGATAATCCTGTAGTCGTAGGTGCAGTTGTAGTGGGGTCGCCATGTAGTTATAGGTAGTCGAGGTAGTCGTAGGTAGTTTTAGTTTTGCTAACCAGTCGTTTTCATTGGTTCATTGGGGAAAAAAACGAAAGCACGAGTATTCAGAACCAAGGATATCCGACCGGTAATGTTAAATATCCACCGAACTTCACAGCTGTGTATCTCCGGCTTATTAAAAGTTGTCTGGCTTCTTAAAAGTTTTCACCCCCCCTTCTCCCCCCTTCTCCCCTCTTTTAAAGGGCTTACCACACTGTGCTAGCCGTCTTAAATACAGCGCCAACCTTCCTGTTCATCGCAGTGTGTGTCTGTATCACCTTGGCTTTGTACCATGTGAATTGCAGACAGCGCTCCCCCGCTTGCCCTAGCCCTCGCCTTTGCGATGAGTTTGTGTGTGTGTTCCACTCTGACAGTCGCCGTTCCAGTTCCCGATTCCACCAACCCATCATAGATATAATCAGACAAATGTTAGTGCCTGGAACTGAACTGAACTTTTGAAGAAACATTTGTTTGAGAAAAGATGTGGGTATTCTTTGGAGTTGTCTCTTCCCATTAAAGTTATTCCCATCATGCACGAACTGTGTGCTTGTCTGTTGTTTTTGTTTACTTTTGCATCGCTGTTTTTCTCCAATTTATTGCCCTGCTGTCACTCTTCGAAGGTCCATGGCAAATCCAGAAAGGACAATGATCACCAATTCAGAAGAGGAAGGAGCTTCCGAGCTTCGGGTGCGGAAATCCAAGTACCACGTGGATCGACAGGTCATGGATGAGAAGGATCTGGAAATAGTGGCACAGCGAACAGAAAGAGCTGAACCATCAATAAGGGAGCGACTGAAAAAATGCTTCAGGTTAGTGGCTGCTTGCTTACTGCTCAAAGGTGGACATCAGTTCCTAAGTGCTGAGAGGAAAACATTTTATTTCCACTTCTAACCAACTACAGCTTACAGCGCTCAGGTGAAGACAAGTTGAGTTTATTGTCCTAACCACAAGTACAGAGGTACAGATGAGTTTAGTTTAGTTTATTATCACGTGTACAGAGGTACAATGAAAAGCTTTTGTTGCATGCTAACCTGTTAGCGGAAAGACTATGCATGATTACAATCGAGCCATCCACAGAGTATAGATACATGATGAATAATGTTTAGTGCATGATAAAGTCCAGTAAAGTCTGGTTAAAAATAGTTCAAGGATCTCCAGTGAGGTAGATAGTAGCTCAGGACCATTCTCTAGTTGTTGATAGAATGGATCAGTTGCCTGATAACAGCTGGGAAGAAACTGTCCCTGAATCTGGGTATGTTCGTTTGTACCTCTTGCCTATTGAGAGACGGGAGAAGAGGGAGTGACCGGGATGAAACATGTCTTTGATAATGCTGGTGGCTTTGCCGAGGCAGCGTGAAGTGTAAATAGAGTCAATGGAAGGGAGGTTGGTTTGTGTGACGGTCTGGGCTGCATCCACAATTCTCTGCAATTTTTTGCGGTCTTGGATGGAGCTGTTCCCAAATCATGCTGTGATGCATCCCGATAAAATGCTTTCTACAGCGCATCTGTAGAAGTTGGTGAGAGTTGTTAGGGAGATGGTTTTCAACCATCTCTATTTGGGCATCATCAATGTACGGGGGTATGTGTACCACTTCCCTTTCTGAAGTCAATCACTATCACCTTGTCTTGCTGACATTGAAAGAAAGGTTGTTGTCTTGACACCAGGTCACAAGGTTCTCTATCTCCTTCCTGCATTCCTGATACAATGAAAATCTCACCTGCAGCAGCATCACAGGCAGCTGGATGTCATAGAAAATGCATAAATAACATAAATTCTACATGAAAAGAGAAAGACTGCAAAATAACAAGATGTTAGTCAAAACACAATTAGGTAGCAAGCCCATGGTATTGTAAGAGGTAGTGTAAGGTGTTCCATTGTTGAGTTAGGATTAAGGTTGTGCAAATTGGTTCAAGAATCTGCAGGTTGTAACTAGGTTTAGAGTCAAGAGTCAAGAGTCAAGAGAGTTTATTGTCATGCGTCCCAGATAGGACAATGAAATTCTTGCTTTGCTGCAGCACAACGGGATATTGTAACCATAAATACAGATCAGATCAGTGTGTCCATAGAATATATATGTATATACACACATCAGTAAACAGATAAAGTGCAATAGGTTGTTATAGTTCATAGTTTGTTTGAAGTTGTGTTTAATAGTTTGATGGCTGTGGGGAAGAAGCTGTTCCTGAATCTGGATGTTGCAGATTTCAGGCTCCTGTACCTTCTGCCCGATGGCAGCGGAGAGATGAGTGTGTGGCCAGGATGGTGTGGGTCCTTGATGACGCTGGCAGCCTTTTTATGTTTATGATTGTCGTGTTAATGAGAAACAGCATGCAATCCTGCCAAATCAGATGATACTATACATAAATACAGCCAGACCAAACTGAAGTACAATAGGTAGGGCAAAAGGAAAGATAGAGTGTGGAATATAGTTCTCAACATTATAGTGCAACAGTTCCAGTGATAAACTCCAATGTCTGCAATGAGATAATCAGACTGCACGCTAGTAGATGGAAGGACTATTCAGAAGCTTTAGTTTAGTTTAGAGATACAGTACGGAAATAGGCCCTTCGGCCCACCGGGTCCGCGCCGACCAGCGATCCCCGCACATTAATACTATCCTACACCCACTAGGGACAATTTTTACATTTACCAAACCTTCAAACCTGTACGTCTTTGGAGTGTGGGAGGAAACCGAAGATCTCGGAGAAAACCCACGCAGATCACGGGGAGAAGGTACAAACTCCATACAGACAGCACCCGTAGTCAGGATCGAACCCGGGTGTCCAGCGCTGCATTCGCTGTAAGGCAGCAACTCTACCACTGCGCCACTGTGACCGTCGTCTACGGTGACCTGGTAGCCTGGTGACACTAAAGTGGGTGGTATTGTAGAAAGTGAACTTGGTTGTCAGAATTTGCAGCAGGATCTTGATCAGTTGGGCTGGTGGGCTGAGGAATGTTTGATGGAATTTAATGCAGAGAAATGTGAGATGTTCCATTTTGGGAGGTCTAGCAAGGGCAGGACTTACACATTGAATGGTAGGGCACTTGGGAGTGTTGTAGAGCAGAGAGATCCAGGAGTGCAGATACATAGTTTCTTGAAATTGATGTCACAGGTAGATAGGGTGGTCAAGAAGGCTTTCAGCACATTGACCTTTATCAGACGAAGTATTGAGTATAGAAGTTAGGAGGTTATGTTACAGTTATTTAAGACATTGTTGAATCCACATTTAGATACAGCGTGGAAACAGGTCCTTCAGCCCACTGAGTCCACGCAAATAACAATCACCCTTGCGCTTGTTCTAACCTACACACTAGGGATGATTTACAGAATCCAATTAACCCACAAACCTGCACATCTTTGGAATGCGGGAGAAAACCGAAGCACCCGGAGAAAACCCACCCAGTCACGGAGAATGTACAAACTCCAGACAGACTCTATCAGCAGTCATGATCGAACCCGGGTCTCTGGCGCTGTAAGGCAGCAACTCTACCGCTGTGCCACTGAGTGCTGATGGGAATGTGGAGAGGATGAAATAAAATTAGTGGAAATGTGTGCTGAAGGACTGACAAGGACTTGGTTTTGCTTGATGAATAGATAGTGCATGAAAGAATAAAGTGTTTTCAGTAGATTAGTGAAATAAATTCTAATCCTTTACACTGGTAATCAGGATCGGACATAGGTCGCTGTGAGGTAGCAGCTCTACTAAGATATGTATCGTCGGCACAGTATGATATGAATTACATGCAATATAGAGATTTATTCAATATTTAATGTCAGGAAACCAAACCTGTCGCACCAGCATGGTATTTCCAGTTTGCATGCCAGCTGAGTTTGTAATCATCAAGGCTAATTTGTTATTAATGTTAAGAGGGATTAGATGTTTGAACCAGGACTGGGCATCCTTTTAGTTCTAGCCCTTGGAAATGTCAGAGAGGGGAACCTTTATACCGATGGCCTGTCCTAGATTTGAATCCAGAGCCTGACAAATAGTATGGAGCTGGGCCTGTCATCTAATCCTCCTCTAACTCAACTATGGGAAGTGAATGTGTCGGAAGGAACTGCAGATACTGGTTTAAACCGAATATGGACACAAACAACTGGAGTAACTCTGCGGGTCAGGCAACATCTCAGGAGAGGGTCTGAAGAAGGGTCTCGACCCAAAATGTCACCTATTCCTTTTCTCCAGAGATGCTGTCTGTCCCGCTGCGTTACTCCAGTTTTTTGTGTCTATCCTTGGGAAGTGAATAGTGCTTTTATTTTCTCGACTGCCCCCTCTATCACACGTGTGCTTTTGAATTGGCCACAGAGAACATTCAAAATATGGTCACAAATCACACACAGTAAATCACTGGTCCGCAAAGGAATTTTAATAGTTGAAATATTCTTGAACCTTGAGCCAAGTGGGTAACAAATTGATTAGTATATGGAAATTCTCCTTTGAAATTAAAATGTGATAATTATATGGCAATGAGTTTTTAAACCTGTTTACATTTTGAAAAACTATTTTTTAAATTTAATTTATTGAACTTTTTTGTGTTTATTACAGTATGTTTATGTGTGGTGCTGCTTCAAGTAAGGATTTCATTGTTCCATTTCAGGACATGAGACAATAAAACACTCTTAACTCATGTGGAATATGAGGTACAGCAGCTCATATTCCACAGGGGTGGCTGACAATCCAATGGTACAAACATCTAATTCTCCAATTTTAGGTCACTTCTATAATCCCCTTCCCCCACCCCTTTTCCCCTCTACGTCCCCTCCCCCTTTCTTCACCAGTCCTCCCCTGTGCCCCACCTGGACTCGCATCGATGTCTCCTCTCCCCCTCCCTCTCCTCCTCTGACTTCACAATTTGCAACTCTTCAATCCTTCTGTCTCACACCTTCTGTTCTCATCTCTGGCCTTTGTTCCAACCATCTGCCTATCAAATACCCCTCTCACATGTGTCCACCTGTTACGCTTTGTCCTGTTTCTCCTGTCTCCCAGCTTTCTTCCACCGTCACCTCTCCACAATCAGTCTGAGGAAGGTCCCAACCCAAAATGTCATCTATCCATGTTCTCCAGAGATGCTGCCTGGTCCACTGAATTACTCCAGCACTCTGTGTCCATTTGGGACCATATTTCTCCATAGATGTCGCTTAACCCCCTGAGTTACTCCTGCACTTTGTGTCCTTTTGGGACCATATTCAATTCCCCAAAAGCCGAGTGCAAATCAGTTGTCTTTTTATCCAGTGCCTACATTGCTAATTCCAAGCGACTGTTCTCCACTGCTGATGTTTTACCTGAGTCGACCCACAACAATGACATTTCCTTTATGGTGACCCCAGGCTAATGATCTGAAGTTCAAATACCACCAAAGCAGTGAGGAAATTGGATATATTTAATTAGCGTTGAAACAAATCTAAATTACTCAACTACTTTGGTGGGATTTGAGTGAACATTTTCAGATCATTAACCTAGGGTCACCAATCCAATATCTACTGTGATACCATTAGATGCCTCTTGGATTGGCAATAAAATGAGAACTAATTAGTAACCCAGTTACATGCTTGAACCTGCCAACCGGTTTTCCATGCAGAGGCCAAATGCTTCCTCACTGAGAATAAAAATTAAAGCGAGTCATTTTTGTGCATTACAAGATCAGGACAAATTTAGTACTTAGAGATACAGCGTGGAAACAGGCCCATCGGCCCACCAATTCCATGATGACCACACTATGCTACTATGCTAGCCCATGTTCGCATCCACTAGCTACACATTCAGGGCAATTTACAGCAGCCAATTAACTTACAAACCGGAGCACCCAGAGGAAACCCATGCAGTCACGGGGAGAATGTGCAAACTCCGTACAGACAGCACCTGTATTCAGGATCGAGCCTGGGGCTCTGGTGCTTTAAGGCAACAATACTGTGGCTATGAGTCAGCAGCTCTACCAGCTGTGCCACTGTGCCACATGTCACCCGAATATCCACTGGCTGTAACAGCCACAGCCCAGCCATAAAAAATAGCTTTGGAACACCTCAAAACCTAAGAGGGCGAAGAGAAATATCACAATCAGCCAGATAACAGTTGATGCAAAAACTGTCACAGTAAAATGTGGTGTAGGTTCCACAGCTGCTGACAAATAGAAAGTACTGAGGTTAAGGTATCAATAGAACAACTCTTTTTGCAAATGCAAGAGATCATGCTTTAAAGCCAAAGAACTGTGGCAGTGCTCTCAATAGAACATCCTTTATTGAAGGCCAAAGCACATTTATTGTCTAATGTACCAAGGTACAATGAAAAGCTTTTGTTGCGTGCTAACCGGTCGCACCATCCGTATTGGGAAGGGAATAACGTTTAGTGCAAGATAATGTCCAATAACGTCAGATTAAAATGGTCCGAGTGTCTCCAATTAGGTAAATAGTAGTTCAGGACCGCTGATAGGATGGTTCAGTTGCCTGATAACAGCTGGGAAGAAACTGTCCCAGAATCTGGAGGTGTGCGTTTTTACACTTCTATACCTCTTACCTGATGGGAAGGGTCAAGGAAAGAGCATTCACGTCACGGACCTGTTTCCACCGATATTTCCACCACTTCGCACATGAGGCACAAGAAACGCAAGACACCATTGTATGCAGATGCCGAGAAGTGTGTTCAGCTCTGGCTGAATAATTTCTAATCTTGTGATGCGGACTCGATAAGAAGATGACATGATGGGAGAGAGAAGAAAAGAGAGTGACTGGGGTGAGACTCGAATTGTTAAAGATATGACAGTAAACTAGCACTTCATAATTGGATGGATGGAATTAAAACCAAATCACTAAATAGATTTTTATTTGTCCATTTTTAACATTGAAGTCAGCTTTAAATCCCCTTGGCTTTATTGTGAATTAAGCCTGCAAGAGGTTTCTTCTTCCTCTTGCAACTAACGCTTTAAGTCTTACTCTTCTATTTTCCCAGTGACTGAAAGGTGATCTTAAAAGGCAGGCTAATTTCTCCAGAAAAATCGCAGTGAATGGAGGGTGGTCACAATAAGCGAGTTCAGTATTCCGAAAAATGCAAGGAATCATGGGAGTTGTCAAAGGTCACTCGCGATAAAGAAAAAGCAAACGAAGCACTGGCTGTGTATAAATTTTAATCTTTATTCATAATTTATGTGTAAAAATATATTTAATCTGAGGAACGGGGGTGCCAGGTAGCGGGAGAGTGGGGTGTAACAGCGAGAGAGAGATGCAAGTGGGAGACAGGGGGAGAGACTGGACTGGTGGAGAGACATTCTTGGCAGCTCAGCTGCTGCGTGTATAATAGTTTGTGTATAAAACCTCAGATAATAGTTGATCTTGGCATTATGTTTGGCACAGTCATTGTGGGCCGAAGAGCCAGTTCTTCTGCTGCACTGTTCTACGTTCAATATTCTATGTTCATATTTGTACTTTGATTCTTCATCTCATAATCATCCTGCTTCAGCTTTAGAACTTGATTTGCAAATTAAATTCCTAATTGACATCCAAGAGAAACAGGCCATTTGGCCCATCTAATCCACGCCAGCCCATCTAATCCATGCCATTCAATGGATAGAACCATTTACCTGCATTTGGCCCACAGTCCTCAAAACCATACCCATCCATGTATCTGTCCAAATGTCTTTTAAAAGTCGTAATTGTCTACACTTCTATAGCTTCCTCTGACAACTCATTCCTGTTACCATGAATTTAGCATCTGCCTTCCTGTTAATCTCATGCTGGAAAAACATGCAACTATTATTTTTCAACTGCAGTTCTGACATACAGTAAATAAGTCAGTGAGTCAATAATGGCATGAAACGGCAAACTCAGGTATGAGTCTCTGCTGTTGTATGTCACAAATATTAATAAGTGACTGTAATTTAGTTTAGATTAGTTTAGAGATACAGCATGGAAACAGGCCCTTTGACCCACCGAGTCCATGGCGACCATTGATCACCCGTGCACTAGTTCAATCCTACACAGTAGTGACTATTTACAGAACCTACAAACCTGCATGTCTTTGGAATGTGGGAAGAAACCGGAGCACCCGGAGAAAACCCAAGGGAGAACGTATAAACCTCATGCATACACTATCAGGATTAAACTCAGGTCTCTGGCACTGTAAGGTAGTAACTCTACCGCTGTGCCACTGTGCCACCCAAATCATTGGCTCTATTCAATTAGTTCTGACGTTCTGACGCTGGACCTCCTGTTAGGAAATGAGACAGGGCAGGTGGCGGAGGTAAGCGTCGGGGAGCACTTCGGGTCCAGTGATCACAATACCATTAGTTTCAATATAATTATGGAGAGGGTCAGAACTGGACTTAGGGTTGAGATTTTTGATTGGAGAAAGGCTAACTTTGAGGAGATGCGAAAGGATTTAAAAGGAGTGAATTGGGACATGTTGTTTTATGGGAAGGATGTAGAAGAGAAATGGAAAACATTTAAAGGTGAAATTTTAAGAGTACAGAATCTTTATGTCCCTGTTCGGTTGAAAGAAAATAGTAAAAATTGGAAAGAGTCATGGTTTTCAAGGGAAATTGGACACTTGGTTCGGAAAAAGAGAGAGATCTACAATAATTATAGGCAGCATGGAGTAAATGAGGTGCTTGAGGAGTATAAAGAATGTAAAAAGAATATTAAGAAAGAAATTAGAAAAGCTAAAAGAATATATGAGGTTGCTTTGGCAAGGTGAAAGTAAATCCAAAGGGTTTCTACAGCTATACTAATAGCAAAAGGATAACAAGGAATAAAATTGGTCCATTAGAGAGTCAGAGTGGACAGCTATCTGCAGAGCCAAAAGAGATGGGGGAGATATTGAACAATTTCTTTTCTTCGGTATTCACCAAGGAGAAGGATATGGAATTATGTGAGGTAAGGGAAACAAGCAGAGTAGCAATAGAAACTATGAGATTCAAAGAAGAGGAGGTGCGGACACTTTTGAAAAATATGAAAACGGATAAGTCTCCAGGTCCTGACAGGATATTCCCGAGGACATTGAGGGAAGTTAGTGTAGAAATAGCAGGGGCTATGACAGAAATATTTCAAATGTCATTAGAAACGGGAATAGTGCCGGAGGATTGGCGTACTGCGCATGTTGTTCCGTTGTTTAAAAAGGGTTCGAAGAGTAAACCTAGCAATTATAGACCTGTTAGTTTGACGTCAGTGGTGGGCAAATTAATGGAAAGGATACTTAAAGATAATATATATAAGCATCTGGATAAGCAGGGTCTAATTAGGAACAGTCAACATGGATTTGTGCCTGGAAGGTCATGTTTGACTAATCTTCTAGAATTTATCAAAGAGGTTACTAGGGAAATTGATGAGGGTAAAGCAGTGGATGTTGTCTATATGGACTTCAGTAAGGCCTTTGACAAGGTTCCTCATGGAAGGTTGGTTAAGAAGATTAAATTGTTGGGTATTAATGGTGGAGTAGCAAGATGGAATCAACAGTGGCTGAATGGGAGATGCCAGAGAGTAATGGTGGATGGATGTTTGTCAGGTTGGAGGCCGGTGACTAGTGGGGTGCCTCAGGGGTCTGTGTTGGGTCCACTGTTGTTTGTCATGTACATCAATGATCTGGATGATGGTGTGGAAAATTGGATTAGTAAGTATGCAGATGATACTAAGATAGGTGGTGTGATGGATAATGAAGTAGATTTTCAAAGTCTACAGAGAGATTTAGGCCATTTGGAAGAGTGGGCTGAAAGATGGCAGATGGAGTTTAATGCTGATAAATGTGAGGTACTACATCTCGGCAGGACAAATCAAAATAGGACGTACATGGTAAATGGTAGAGAATTGAGGAATGCAGTTGAACAGAGGGATCTAGGAATAACTGTGCATAGTTCCCTGAAGGTGGAATCTCATGTAGATAGGGTGGTAAAGAAAGCTTTTGGGGTGCTGGCCTTTATAAATCAGAGCATTGAATATAGAAGTTGGGATGTAATGTTAAAATTGTACAAGGCATTGGTGAGGCCAATTCTGGAGTATGGAGTACAATTTTGGTCGCCTAATTATAGGAAGGATTTCAACAAAATAGAGAGAGTACAGAAGAGATTTACTAGAATGTTGCCTGGGTTTCAGCAACTAAGTTACAGAGAAAGGTTGAACAAGTTAGGTCTTTATTCTTTGGAGCGCAGAAGGTTAAGAGGGGACTTGATAGAGGTCTTTAAAATTATGAGCGGGTTAGACAGAGTTGACGTGGATAAGCTTTTTCCATTGAGAGTAGGGAAGATTCAAACAAGGGGACATGACTTGAGAATTAAGGGACAGAAGTTTAGGGGTAACATTAGGGGGAACTTCTTTACTCAGAGAGTGGTAGCTGTGTGGAATGAGCTTCCAGTGGAAGTGGTGGAGGCTGGTTCGATTTTATCCTTTAAAAGTATATTGGATGGGTATATGGACCGGAAAGGAATGGAGGGTTATGGTCTGAGTGCAGGTAGATGGGACTAGGGGGAAGTATTTATTTAAAAAAAAAAAAAAAAAAAAAAAAAAAAATGTTCGGCACGGACTTGAAGGGCCGAGATGGCCTGTTTCCGTGCTGTAATGGTTATATGGTTATATGGTTATATGGTTAAGACTGCAATGATGGGAGGATCATCTAAGCTCTCAACCATGGGTGCTAAAACAATGTAAGAATGTTCCCAACAGAAAACAGGCAGATATTAATAAACCAAAGAAATTATATTGTTGGAATCAAAAGCAGAAAACACACAAACTCACATTTATTTTCATATAGTTGTCCCCATTCTGTCCTTTTCCCACTTGCTATGGTACAAGGCTGAGTGTATTTACATGTAGAGTCCTGTACAGTACAGAAACAGACCCTTCGGCCCACCACATCGATGCTGACCTTTTTGCCCACCAACAATAATTCTATTTACTCGTATTAAGTCCATATCCTTCTATGCCTTCCCCATATTGATAGGATAGATAGTGAATCCCTATATGTAAATCCCATAGATGTGGGCCGAAGGGCCAGTTCTTTCACCCTATAATAATTAACTTCCAGCGTTGGTATTCCTGCACCTAAGTACCAATGAGATTATACCTTTTTAACCGAATATTTGTGCCAATAATTCATTTACCTAATTGCAAATGCAACAAGCATTCAGATACAGTGCCTCTAATTCTGTCAATTTAATTTTTTTCTGTACAGTAGGGCAGCATAGTGCCAAAGACCCGGTTTGGTCTTGACCTGGGGGGGCCGCCTGTGTGAAGTTTGCACTTTCTCCCTGTGGCCGCAAGGGTTTCCACCGGGTCCTGTGGTTTCACCCACACCCCAAAGCCATGCAGGTTTGTAGGTTAATTGACCACTGTAAATTGCCCCGAGTGTGTAGGGAGTGGATGTGAAAAGTGGGATAACATAGAACTAGTGTGAATGAGTGATTGTTGATTGGCATGGACTCAATGGGCTTCAGGGCCAATTTCCCTGCTGTATCTTTCAATGTATCAATCAATTCAATCAACCAATGTAACCTTTGTGTTGGAAGGAACTGCAGGTGCTGGTTTAAACTGAAGATAGACACAAAATGCTGGAGTAACTCAGTGGGCCAGGCAGCATCTCTGGAGAAAAGGAATGGGTGACGTTTCTGGGTCGAGACCCTTCCTCAGACTGAGAGTCAGGGAGGGGAAACTAAAGACTCTGCTGGAATCCAGAGCACCAAACGCTAATGATTTCATGATTTCTGGCTCCATGACACTAATTTTGCAGAGATTCCAAGTTCAAAGCACAACAAACCTATGATTTAACATAAATTAAGTAAATCTATTAAATTGTTGCTGGATTGATTGGGTCACTATTGTCCTGTGGGAAGCCAATAATTTCTACTGATTAATGCTGAGATTTAAATATATAAATAAACACCATCTGAGGTGATATTCAGATTGTAATATTGGCCTTGTAATTTTACCCTCTGCATGCTCTTTTTTTTAAATCGCTGTTTAAAGCCTATCCCTTCAACTAAACTTTTGGCCATTTACTTTATTCACCAAGATTTAGTTGTGTTTTGCTATAGCAACTAACAAAA
The DNA here is from genome assembly GCA_038087875.1 of Malacoraja senta. NCBI lineage: Eukaryota > Metazoa > Chordata > Chondrichthyes > Rajiformes > Rajidae > Malacoraja > Malacoraja senta. Next base: position 53,249,975 of record CM075980.1, read on the forward strand.
ATGCAAAATTTCCCCCACCTAATTGCTTGTACGTTTCATAGGGCCCATGAACAGATTTGCTGGAGAATGGTGTTTTACTCCAGACCTGTTATTTTCAAATGTCAAGCTAATGTTTCAATGAATTGATGCATTAATGATTTGGATCAGTATCAACAGTCAAGTACTGGAATTTATTGCGAGAGTATTGTGGTTCAATAGTTCATTGTATAATTCAGGGCCATATAAGAGATTATTAATTAACCTTTGGTCTATACATGGGCAACTGCAAATGTTAGAGTCAGTGAGGTACAATGTTCACACCTTCCTCTCGGAGTCACTGATATTTCTATGTTGTGAGTTCAAACAAGTTGCTAATTAAGTTTTCAAGACAATCTTTCATATATATTCAAGCAATTATTTATCATCTATTATTTCCTTCTATCTATTTGGAGGGGTGCAGCGGTAGAGTTGTTGCCTTACAGCTTAGATCCTGCCTACAGGTACTGTCTGTAGGGAGATGGTACCTTCTCCCTGTGACTGCCTTGGTTTTCTCTGTGTGTTCTGGTTTCCTCCAAAGACGTACAAGTCTGTAGGTTAATTGGCTACAGTAAAAAAAAAGTGTCCCCAGTGTGTAGGATGATGTTAGTGTAGGGGGGTGATCACTGGTTGGTGGAAACTTGATGGGTTGAAGAGCCTATTTCTACGCTGTATCTCGAAAGTCTAAAATAAATCTAATTTTCCCAGAGATAAATGTAATTGTTGTGAAACATTTCAAACTTTTCCAACTGCCACCCAGCAGACTATAAAAATGAGGTGATGAGAACAGGCAGGTCTGTTATAGTCTGTTAACTGTCTTTCACCGGCTTTACACACCACTGCGCATGTGCAATTCTTACTTTGTAAGGGTCCCCAAAGTTAATTGCTCCAACGTAGGGTCACCATGCATTCAGCGGGCAAAACCTAAGAAGTTTCTTCTCAAAATCCTTTCACCTCTCTGCCTCTTTCCCCTTTTTAGATGTTCCAAGAACCCAATCTTTGACCAAGCTCTTGATCAATAATATCCACTACTGTGACGCGGTCAAGTTTTGACTTGTTGCATTGTTGGTAAGACATAATGGGAAGGTTGTGTGGTTCCAAAACCAGCTAACCGCCAATGTGTACCCTATCAGTGGTATGGATGAGGTTCATTCCGAAGAATTTATACAGCACATTTCACAACTTCAGGACATCACCAAGCATTTTTGCAGCTATTGAATACTTTCTGGGGGTATTGTTACTGCTTTATATGTGAACATTCCATGGCATTATGTGTTAAGCACATACTTGCTTTGTCATTCATCCATCAGCAACAAGGCAATATAAATGTTCATACTAAATTAATAAATCCTTGCTTAATGACCAAGAGACCGTTTGCTATTAAGAGGCTATTAATATCTTGAATGCATGCTCTACTCATTTTATCGTAACTTTTTAGATGGGCTATAAACTGATCCAAGCCTCTGCTTTCTACTTGCATTATCCATTCATTTTGCATTACATGTGTAATCGATGTAGATACAATTTTACAAAGAAAGATAACAAACGGAAACAGGATAACACTGTCAGGGCCTGAGTTGATTCTAGCATCAGTTATATTGACTGTAGCAAAACATGCGTGCAGATTTTCATCGATCATACAGTTAGAGTTTCAATGCAGAAGTTGGGCAATGGATTTTCAGTGAAATTCATTTCACTCATGGTACGGCATATTTTATTATAACTATGGACATAAATGGAGGAAAAGACAGAAAAATGACCAAGGTCACATTGAATCTATATTAAACGTTGGTTAGCCCACAATCACTGATAATCATTGTGTGTGCCAGACCTGCCCTTTCTAATGTTAGCTCATTCATCTGCCCTCTGCATTTCCATGTTTACTGTTCAAGAATGCCTAGATCTCTTTGCACATCTCACCATTTCCCATTTGTTCACCATTTAAAAACTCTCAGTGTTTCTGTTCACACATGAGTAGTGTAATAGAACATGTGTTGCTCCAGTGTACTGTTGACAATATTACCTCCATGGGTTATCAATTGAAAGTGTCAAACAAAGGTACTCTAAACAAGAAAAAAAAAAGGCACAAACTGCTGGAGTAACTCTGCCGGTCAGGCAGCATCCCTGGAGAACATGGATAGATGATGTTTCGGTTCGGGACCTTTCTTCAAACATGGACAGGTGAATTTTGAGTTGGGACATTTCTTCAACAAGGATAGGTGACGCTTTAAGTCGGGACCTTTCTTGCATCTTTATTACGGGTGGCGCCGTCAGCGATGACAGCCTCGCAAACAGTCTGTCTGTCTTTTCGTCTTTTTTGTTATTTTTAGTGTGTTTTAAAAGTGTGTGTTAATGTTCCCTGGTTTGTTTTATGTGGGGGATGGGGGAGGGGGTTCGGTGGAAACTTTTTTTCAATCTCTTACCTTGCCGGAGATGAGATTGTTTTCCGGATCGTATCTCCGGTCGCTCTGCGGCCTAACATCATGGAGCTGACGACCTTGCTCGAGACTAACTTTGAGCCCCACCCGCGGGACCGTGGACTTACCATCGGAGCCTGCAATCCCTTGCCTGGGATCGACACTCCAACCACGGCCTGCGGATTTTAACATCGAGGAATTCACAGTCGGGTAGAGACTGATGTCGAGAAGCTCCAAAGTCGCAGGAGGTTCGACCAGCCCCGACCCGGGGTCCGATCGCCCGGCGCAGGGAGCTGAGATCTTCCTGATGCGGGAGCTTGATCGCCCCGACGCAGAGGGGCCCAAACGTCGGCTACGGGAGCCAAGATCATCCCGTCAACGGAAGGCTCCAGGCCCCCGACCGTGGGAGAATAAAGAAGGGAAGAGATTGAACTTTTCTTTTGCCTTCCATCACAGTGAGGAATGTGGAGGAGTCACTGTGGTGGATGTTTATGTTTAAATGCATTTTGTGTGTCTTGTTGCTTTTTATTGGTATGATGACTGTATGGCAAATCAAATTCCTCGTATGTTGCAAAACATACTTGGCTAATAAAGTATGATTATGATTATGATTATGATTGATTAGCACTTGATTTACTTGAGCATGCTTGCATTGCTTTGATTTCGAATAACTTCACATTTGGTTTACCGTTCCAATTTATCGCTTCTTATCCCAAATCACAAGATTCGCAGTTCAAATATGACGCATGTGAAATGAACTAGCCAGATTCACCAACCGACAAGAGATTAAACTCAAACTGGAAAGATTAATAAAACAAAACTCAAGTAGAAAATATAAATTATGTTCAAGGTCAAATTGGAAGCATTCGTAGTTTGGAGTTGGCACTAAAATTCAACTGAATTATTCTTATGGTGCTGAAGCTGACATTAATAATTAAATACTAATTAAAATATTATTTAATGATTATAACAATAATAATTATATTATGATCAATTTAATAATAATATAATTATATTATCATTAATATAATATAATTGTACCATATGTATTATATTAAAATAATATAATTATAATATTACATTAATAATATTATATTTATATAAATAATATTCTTGTATTTATAAATATAATAATATATTTATAATAATCAACATGAATGGGTGATTGCTGGTCGGCGTGGAAAGGGCCTTTTTCAATGCTCTATCTCTAAACTAAAATTAAGCTAACATTTTTTGTTTGGTACCTAAACTAATTTCAATGGACAACCTCAATATCTGATTTTGTTTCTAGCGGAATGGAGTTCAGTTGATTTTTATTTGGACAGGTGTGTTGTGTTCAACTATCGGACAACAATTTAGAAATATCGTTGCTGGGTTTTCTGAAGGATTTCAGTCATGTCTTTATGTTGTCAATGGGGAGATCAAAAATGTCCACAAAGCTAACACTAATTAAACACCTTTATTTTTTCAGATGTTCGAACTCCAAAGCCCAAGCTTTACTGTTCAAGTTGGTCCCGATCCTTCACTGGCTGCCCAAGTATCCTCCCCGGGAATGGCTGCTGGGTGACGTCTGCTCTGGATTCAGTGTTGGAATTGTGCAGTTACCACAGAGTGAGCACTTCATCCTTTGCAAACATTAATTCATGGCAATGGCACGGCCTCTTACTATGACATTAGAGGCTCATATACTTAATCCCAGGATGTAGGATGGAGTCATAGATAGAGTCACCAGATGAAATACCTGCCAAAATGCACTCCAAAACATCAGGGTGGAACATCACGTTGAATATGAATGTTTTGGCCAGCATTAGATGTCACACCTCATACACAGTGTTACTGAGGTGAACACGAAAAGGAGCCACCATTTCTGCAGTGATACTCCTGTGTTGTGCTCTTATTTAACCTGACCTAACCCCTTTTTTTTTTTTGTTCTGTGCCATATAGTCAATCCCAGCTTCCTTTCTACATAATGACATAATCTATAAAACAGTCAGACAATGCTCTTAAAAGGGATCGCTAATGTTCTGGTAGAGTGGCTGCCTCACAGCGGCAGAGAACTCGGTTCGATCCTGACCTCGGGTGCTGTTGGTGTGGAATTTGCCCGTTCTCCCTGTGACTGCATTGGTTTCCTCCAGGTGCTGCGATTTCCTCCCTCATCCCCAAAATATTTGTGATTTCAGGTTAATTAGCCTCTGCAAATTGCCCCTAGTGTGTTGGGAGTGGATGTGAAAGTAGGATAACAAAGAACTAGCGTGAATGGGTGATCGATGGTCAACATGGACTTGGAGGACTGAAGGGCCTGTTTCTAAACTAAACAAAACTTCTCATTGGTGGCTAAGAAGAGTGAACATCTATATCACCGTCTCTATCTCTTGTTTCCCTTTCCCCGACTCTCAGTCTGAAGAAGGATCTCGACCCGAAACGTCACCTATTCATTTTCTCCAGAGATGCTGTCTGACCCGCTGATTTCTCCAGCTTTTTGTGTCTATCTTCGGTTTAAACCAGCATCTGCAGTTCCTTCTTACATATTATTATTATTATTATTATTAATTGTTTAATATATAAACTAACCTCAAGGGGAACAATCTGATAGCTATTGCTTTCTCTATCATTGTACAACTCAATGGCCAGAGAATGAAGAGTCAATAAAATCAGAAGTTGTACGATGTAATACATCTAATAAGAGGACATCTCACCAGAGCCTCCGCATTCTAATTCTCAGGTAATTGAACAGGACAGGACAAGCAGTATACTTTAAAATGAACCTTAATTTGGCCATGAATTATATACTGAAAGATCATGAACCCGACCATCTTAATTTCCATGAAATAAATAAATCTACTAGTATAGGGGCATTAACCTAATTTGTGTAGGAAGGAACTGCAGATGCTGGTTTACACCAAAGATAGACACAAAATGCTGGGGTAACTCAGCGGGTCAGGCAGCATCTCTGAAGAAAAGGAATAGGTGGCGTTTTGGGTTGAGACCTTTCCTCAGACTGAGAGTCAAGGGAGTGGGAAACTAGAAGTATTTTTTTTTTTTAATTTTTATTTATTAGAAGTACATTACATTACAACCACATACATTAATACTCGTCATTTATATCATCTTACAATTAATGTACTCCCTTTATTTATTTTTTTACACTAGAGAAAGAAAAGATTGAAAGAGAGAAGAAAGTGAAGGAAAAAGTGCAAGTGTAGAAAAGTGTAGAAAATGTAACAACAAAAAAGGACGAAGACCCTATAAGAGCGAAATTAAAAACAAAAAGAAAAAGAGTTAAGAAATAGGCCCTAAGAAAAGAAAAGAGAAAGAGAAAAAAAGAGAAACAAATGTTTTTTTTTTGAGCATCACGTAAATAGGACATACCAACTCTTCAACTATCATCCCCCCTTACCCGACCTCAATTTTTTATTTTTTTTAAAGTACTTTTGCACCCTATGTTTGTAATAATTCTATAAATGCAGACCACGTCAGGTGGAAGTGATCTGGTTTACGGAAACTAGAAGTATGAAAAGGTTCAGAACAAACCAGGGCCGGCACCGATGACCAAGGAAAGGTGGAGCCAACAATGGCCCATTGTTGACTGTGGAAGAGGTGATTACGAAGGGATATGCGGAGACGAACAATGGAGCTAGGGTGGGGGAGGGGCGGAGAGAGAGGGAATGCAGGGGTTACTTGAAATTAGAGAAATCAATATTCATACCGCTGGGTTGTAAGATGCCCAACTTAACTTCATTTTAAGATTAACTTAATTTGCATTTTGTTTTACAGGTATGGCTTATGCTCTTTTGGCAGCTGTTCCCCCTGTATTTGGTCTCTACACATCTTTTTTCCCTGTGCTCATCTATTTTATATTCGGGACATCCAGACATGTTTCAGTAGGTAAGCTCGGCACTCTTCCTCTCATGCCAGCACTTGATTGTGGATGCAAAGGGACTTGGGAATGCAAGTGCAGAATTCCCAAAAAGTTAATTTGCAAGTCAAATCAGTAGTAAGGAAGGCAAATGCAATGCTAGCATTTATTTTGAGAGGGCTAGAATACAAAAACAGAGATGTCAAGCTGAGGCTCTATAAGGCACTGGTCAGACTGCATTTGAAGTACTGTGAGCAGCTTTGGGCCCCATATCTGAGGAAGGGTGTGCTGGCATTTGGAGAGGGTCCAGAGGAGGTTTATGAGAATGATCCCAGGAATGTGTGGGTTAACATATGATGACCATTTGAAGGCCTATTACTCGCTGGAGTTTAGAAGGATAATGGGGGACCTTATTGAATCTTACCGAATAGTGAAAGGCCTAGAAAGAGTGGATGTGGAGAGGATGTTTCCACTAGTGGGTGAGTCTAGGAACAGAGGTCATAGCCTTAGAATAAAAGGACACCCCTTTAGAAAGGAGATGAGGAGGGCTTTCTTTAGTCAGAGGGTGGTGAATCTGTGGAATTCATCGCCACAGACGGCTGCGGAGGTCAAGTCAATGGATATTTTTAAGGCGGAGATTGACAGATTCTTGATTAGTACGGGTGTCAGGGGTTATGGGGAGAAGGCAGGAGAATGGGATTGAGAGGGAAAGATGGATCAGCCATGATTGAATGGCAGAGTAGACTTTATGGACTGAATGGCATAATTCTGCTCCTAGAACTTATTAATGTTTTCCCCTTCTTCATCATCCCTCCTTTTGCCATCAGAAACCTCTTACCACAAAGTAGATTCCCTTATAAGGAAGAAATATCTATGTGGATAAACCTGACTGCATCCTTTTCATTGTTTAAGAAGGAACTGCAGATGCTGGAAAATCGAAGGGAGACAAAAATGCTGGAGAAACTCAGCGGGTGAGGCAGCGTTTATGGAGAGAAGGAAATAGGCGATGTTTTGACCCGAAACGTCGCCTATTTCCTTCGCTCCATAGATGCTGCCTCACCCGCTGAGCTTCTGAAGTATTGGCATCCTTTTCATTGTTCGCTTATGGGATCTGGGCAATGCTCAGAACAAACTATCCCACTGATCTTTCTCCCAACATCACTTTGTGACAAAGACAGTTTGTGTCATGCATTCCCAAAATCTCGTTGGTTTGCTCCATCTCCCCCTTGCACGTTCCACCTTCCACCTCCCCCACCCTCTGCTGGTATAGCTTTATTATTGTCATGTGTACCAAGATTTTGTGAAAAGTTATGTTTTTTGTGCTATCCAGGAAAATCATAAGATCATAAGGTATAGATGCCTGCTCCCACCATTTGATCATGGCTAATCTAACATGTCTTAACTCCATTCTCCTGCCTTCTCCTCATAACATTTGTCACCCTTAAGGGGCTGTCCCACTGCAGCGACCTAATTGGCGAGTTTAGAAGAGTTTAGGAGAGTTTGAAAAAAATGTAATGTAGAAGACCTCCTTCGACTATGTTGAAGACTATCCACGACTACCTTCGACCTCCTTCGACCTCCCTTCGACCTCCCTTCGACTATGTTGAAGACTATCTATGACTACCTTTGACTACCTTCGATTACCTTCGACTACCCTCGATTACCTACGAATAACATGCCGACCTACTACGACCTACTTCGACTAAACCTACGAGTAAAAAAAGTATAGATTTTTCCCATGGCAACCTTTTTTTATTCGCGGGCATTTTTCAACATGTTGAAAAATACGCCGTGACCTAGCTGAGGCCTCGAGTATGTGGGGACTACTCTCAAGCATGAAGGAGAGTTACAAAGACCTCCTAGGACCTCGTGTCGAACATGTTGCGAGTATGAGTCGAGGGCAAACTCGTCTGAACTCGCGGATTAGGTCGCGACAGTGGGACAGCCCCTTTACTAATCACAAACCTATTGATCTCAGCTTTAAAAATACACAATGATTTGGTCTCTGCTGCTATGAATTCCACAGTTTTACCACCATTCATCATCCATACATGATTACAATCAAATCATATTTGAATACAACAGAAAGTGTAAAGAAAAATAAAGTAAACAGGGTGCGGAATGTAACGTTACATTTCAAGAGAATGCGCAGAAATTACAGCGACACTATGTACACCATCCTGTAAGAGAATGCGCAGAAATTACAGCGACACTATGCACACCATCCTGTACTGTCTTCATACCAATTCATTTCTTGCTATCTGTAAGCTGCTGATATTACCTTTCTGCATACAATGTTCCAATGCAGTTAGAGTATCCTTTCTAAAGGGATTGACTCATTCAATAATGACAAGTTGTACTTATTTAGGACATGTAACAAAAACATTCCAAGAAGCATTGGCACATAAAACTAGAAACAAGACCCCAGGAAGCTATTAGTAGCAATGTTACAACATTTTGAGATTTTAAAAATAAAGTCTGCAATTTATCCCATCAGATAAAGCATAAAAAGAAGTTTAATTTGACACCTAATTCACTTTCATATCTTCAGTATTAAAGAAGTTATGGCCATTTTCATACTTGGAAATTAGCATCTTGTTCCCTATTGGTTTTCCATTGACTTAACACAAAAGCTGTGATCGAGGACAGTCAAAAGCCCATAACTTTCTTAAAAATTAAGATAACTGAAATAAATTTTCAGTTATTATAGATTGAAGCATTCTGAAACAAATATGAAACAATCTTACTTAGAAGACATGAAAGTAAAGCATATAATTAGTTAGTTACCTAATTGTAGCTAATTACAAAATTCAATTACTAGATCTAAACATCTATCAATTTCTTAAGAATAGATTAACATTTTTAAATAGCCTTAAGTGTCCAAATAACATTCACACAATAATTCACAATATAACATAATTTTTAAATCTCATTTTCATGAATTTACAGGCAAAATGGAAGGAATTGAATGTTTAATACCTGTAAATTAATGGGGATTTAAATCATCTTGTGAGTGAGGATTTCTGGAACGCGATCTTTTGGAACGTTCATTTGCAGTGAATTTAACCCCGTATTGGCATGAAAAATACTGCCGTTAATTCGGGGAATAAAATCACCGTGTCGCATGAAAAAATGTGAATTAAAGGCTTCCTATGAAGCACTTTTATACATTTAAATAAACCACTTTCGTTTACCTGTCCCGTGTGTGAAATCCGTCCCCGTTATCGGCGTTGACGCTTCAGGAGCTGATTTTAAAATTACTCTAGCGCTGACATTGACGATTTAATAAAAATAAAAAATACACAAAAGGCCACTAGGAATGATTTGTCAGCCAAGGCTTGTACTCCAACAAAATATTAACCAGGACAAGGGAGGAGAAACCCGCGTTTTAACCCCGCCCCCCCTTAAAGGCGCCAAAATCGCGCACACGGCCAGTGGCAGAATTACAGCGCGAATGAAGGTAAGTTTTGTAACATACCTACTATTAGGACCATTGACCAAAAATATGGCTATGAAGGTAGAAATAATAACATGAAACACAACAATAAAAGAGTTACCTGAAACCCATATTTTAGTTGTCTTCCTCTCACACACATTCACCTGTTACTACTTGTTGCATTAGATTTACTGAATGGAGAGTATTTATTATCATCTGATCTAATCCATAATGTTAATGGCAAACTGATGTTTATATTAATTTCACCGACATCCATTTCTGTCTTTGCTTTTTTCCTCCCTATGTTCACCTTCCCTATCCCCCCCCCTCCACCTGGTTCCATCTGGCCTTCATCTCCTCCCCATCTTGTTCCACCGCTCATCTACCATCCTCTACCTCAACCCCTTCGCCCCCATTCCCCATTGCTTCCCTCTCAGTCCCGATGCAGGGTCTCGACCTAAAAACATCGACCTTTTGCCTTCACAGATGCTGCTTGACCCACCAGGTTCTGTTTTTTTGTTCTGGGTTGGAGGAGGTTGGAGGTGTTGGAGGATTGCAGAGTTAGGGGAAGTCGGAGAGATAGAGAGAACAAAAGAGACGTGAGCTAAAGGGATCTGTAAACAAAGACGAGCTTTTTAAAACTCTGCGAATATTCCACCTGGAGCAAACTTCAGATGTTATTTGTTGAATTAATGTTATGTGCATTATAAAAAAGACACAAAGTGCTGGAGTAACTCAACAGGTCAGGCAGCATCTCTGGAGAACATGGATGGGTGATGTTTTGGGTTGGGACTGATTGCAGTGAGGGCAGGACAACATCTGACAAGTGCTAGGTGGATACAGGTGAGGGCGGAGGCATTTACTAGGCAGATGGTTGGACAAAGTACAAAATGTTGAAGTAACAATATGCTATGCAGTACAATTTTTATTTTTTATTTTATTCAAAGCACCATGAAGTGTAATACTTTTTCATTCCATGCAAGTTATGTTGTGTTGCTACATGTTGCATTACATTTACTGAAGGGAAGGTAATAATTATCATTTGTTCTGGTCCAGAATGGGGCGGCACAGTGGTGCAGCAGTAGAGTTGCTGCCTTACAGTGACAGAAACCCGGGTTCAATCCTGACTGTGGGTGCTGTCTGTACGGAATTTGTACAATTCTCCCATTCTCCCATTTTCTCCTGCTGCTCCGGTTTCCTCCCACACACCAAAGACGTGCAGGTTTGTAGGTTAATTGGCTTCTGTAGATTGCCCCTAGTGTGTAGCATGCAAAACTGAGATTACATAGAACTAGTGTGACTGGGTCGGCGTGGACTCGGTGGGCCAAAGGACCTGTTTCCATGCTCTATAACCATATAACCATATATAACCATAACAGCACGGAAACAGGCCATCTCGGCCCTTCAAGTCCGTGCCGAACATTTAATTATTTTTTTTAAATTAAAACTAAAATACTTCCCCCTAGTCCCATCTACCTGCACTCAGACCATAACCCTCCATTCCTTTCCCGTCCATATACCCATCCAATCTATTTTTAAAGGATAACATCGAACCTGCCTCCACCACTTCCACTGGAAGCTCATTCCACACAGCTACCACTCTCTGAGTAAAGAAGTTCCCCCTAATGTTCCCCCTAAACTTCTGTCCCTTAATTCTCAAGTCATGTCCCCTTGTTTGAATCTTCCCTACTCTCAATGGGAAAAGCTTATCCACGTCCACTCTGTCTAACCCGCTCATAATTTTAAAGACCTCTATCAAGTCCCCTCTTAACCTTCTGCGCTCCAAAGAATAAAGACCAAACTTGTTCAACCTTTCTCTGTAACTTAGTTGCTGAAACCCAGGCAACATTCTAGTAAATCTCCTCTGTACTCTCTAAACTAAACTAACAGCAATCTGATATTAATTTCACTGACATCTATTTCTGTTTTGTTGTAGGATCCTTTGCAGTCCTGAGTGTGATGTTGGGGTCTATAACTGAGAGGATGGCTCCAAATGAGGACTTTGTGATCAGTTCTGTGAATAATACGAACGGAACAGTTGTGATAGACATGGTGGCACGAGACATCATGCGAGTGAAAGTGGCAGCCATGGTCACCTTCCTTTGTGGGATCTTCCAAGTGAGTTATCACAAGGGAACTCGGAGCTCGTATTCATGTGGGGCAGAAAGGTGGGAAGGTATGATTGAGGGCTGCATCGTTTAAGATATGAAACACAAAAAGTTAGCCATGCAGGTGCAGCAAGTTAATGGGAAGCAAATGGAAGTTCAGGATTTATCTTTTGGAAACTGGCCCTAGTGCAATGCAGACAAGGAGGGGCAACTTTCTACCCCGAGCTTACCAATTTGCAATTCTTTACCCTTTTGGCTTATATCCGTCTTCTTATCACTGACAATAGACACAAAAAGCTGGAGTAACTCAGCAGGTCAGGCAGCATCTCTGGAGAAAAGGAGTAGATGGCGTTTTGGGTCGAGAGACTTCTTCAGACTGAGAGTCAGGGGAGAGGGAAAATAGAGGTACAGAACAAACTAGATGGCACCGTTGGCCATAGAGCCCACAATGGTCCATTGTTAGTTCAGGAGGTGAAACCGAAGGGATATGAACAGTGAAATAGATGCCATTGGAAATGATCATTGCCATTTAGCAAGAGCCAGTCTGCCCGCACCAAGCTCACACATACAGCAATGCTTGCATTAGCTTGCAAAGTTCTAATCATACATTATTTCATTGTAATGATCAGTGCAGGTAACTATCTGACAAATGTTCATGCTAATTCACCTGCTGTTCTTCAGGAAAATACTATGAGATCTTTATGTCAACTTCAAGAGCAATGGACAGCTTTTCCAATGGTGCATCACTGGGGCAACAGTGTGGATACTTTGCTCAAGTTACTGGAGCAGGTTTTGAATGTAACCTTCTGAACCAGAGCTGAGAGTGGGCCCGGTTTGATCCTTAATATTAGGTTCTATCTGCAGAGTTTGCACCTTCTCTGCATGACCGTGTAGTTTTGCTTCAAGTGCTCCTGTCTCCTCCCACATCCTAAAGATGTGCTGGTGGGTTATGTAACAACAGTATATCACTGTTTAGTCTTGCATTTTAGTTTTAGTTTTAGAGATACAGCGTGGAAACAGGCCCTTTGGCCCATCAAGTCCACGCCGACCAGCAATCACCCGTACACTAGTCCTATCCTACACACTAGGGACAATCTACAGAAGCCAATTAACCTACAGACTTACACGTCTTTGGAGTGTGGGAGGAAACCAGATCAGCCAGAGAAAGCCCATGCAGTCACAGGAAGAACGTGCAAACTCTGTAGAGGCAGCACCCGTAGTCAGGATCAAACTCAGGTCTCTGGCGTTGTATGGCAGCAACTCTATCGCTGCGCCACTGTGCCACCCTGGTTGATGGGTATTTATGAGAGAATCTGAGCATGTACAAAGAAAGGGAGAAGCAGACTGTTGGGATTGTTTCTCTCAGGAGCTAGCATGAATCAATGGGCCGAATGAAATCCTTTGCATCATTATAAGTACGTGGCACACTGAGCACCCACATGTAAGCAAGCACAATCCATCTATATCCTGAGCACACAACTCAATCTCTGCCCAACAGCTCTCCCTGTTTCTCACACCCTAATTGCAAGACATCCAAACCCTTTTTTTACTGACCCTTCACCAACCAGCCACCAACAACTCTACTATGTACAATAGTAGTTAGTACAATTCATGGCTCATGTTTCTACACCCAGACCAGCCTTTGACTTGTCCCTACTTATCATCTGCTCAAAGTATAAAAAGATATCATCAGAGAGGGAAGAACGAGCATGATGTTGAATTAGTTTAGTTAGGTTTAGTTTAGTTCAGTTATAACTTTTGTGCAAGTTATTATCACATGTACGAACGTTACAGTGAAAAGCTTTTTGTTGCATGCTGTCCAGTCAGCAGAAAGACTAAATAATTTCAATCCAGCCGTCCACTGTGTATGGATACAGGGTGAAGTGAATAACGTATAGTGCAAGATAAAGTCAGATTAAAGATAGTCCGAGTCTCCAATGAGGTAGATAGTAGCTCAGGACTGCTCTCTAGTTGTTGGTAGGATGGTTCAGTTGCCTGATGACAGCTGAGAAGAAACTGTCCCTGAATATGGAGGTGTGCATTTTCAAACTTCTGTTCCTCTTGCCTGATGGGAGAGGGGAGAAGAGGGAGTGACTGCGGTGAGACTCATCCTTGATTACGCTGGCAGCCTGATGTATAGATGGAGTCGATAGAAGGGAGGTTGGTTTGTGTGATGGTCCGGACTGCGTCCACAAAAGGGAACGCAAGCAAAATATTTTCTGGTTCATCATCTGTCAGTGAATTGCATTTGGAAATAAACTGATTTCCAAGGAAAGTACCATTCGGTCTGCCTTATGGGCCTGAACCACTTAGGCTATTTTTTAAGTGATTACAGGCGACTAGGCTGTCGCCACGTGGTCGCCACGTGGTCGCCGGGGTGTCACCTGTATGGTCGTGAGTAGTCTCCTCAGTCGTCCAAAGAGTCGTAGCGTCTTTCTGGTCGTTGCTGGATTTTCAACATGTTGAAAAAATTTCGGAGACAGTCGGTGACAGTGGGTTTGATGCCAATGAGCGTAGCTTGACTTATCCTGACGTAGGTACTGTCGTAGTTGTCGCCAGGTTAACGTAGGTTGTCGCCAGGTTAACGTAGGTTTTCGCCAGGTTAACGTAGGTTTTCGCCAGGTGACGTATGTTGTCGCCGGTGCTGACAGTTTATTTTTGTTGTTAAAGTAATGATTTTATTTCAAATTTTATGTCGAATGGGGGGTCCAGTCGCCGTTTTTTCAGCGACCTACTACGACTATGACAGTCGCCGGCAGTCGCCTAAAAATAACTTGTGGGACAGGCCCATTAGGATCTTAATGGACCAATCTACCAAAAAGCATCATAGAGAAGCAATAAGGAAGAACTGTCCCACTTATTAATAGTAAGATTAAACGAGAACTTACCTAAGTTTGAAGTTTGATCTTTATTTTATGAGGAGTTACGTAGGTGATTACGTGAAGAACCCCGCCAGTGCGCCTGCGCGTCAATCTTCAAAGCAGTGGTGTGAAATCACAAAAAACAACAACCGAAGTAATATAGTCTCATAATAAAATGAGTAATACAAGAACTTCCATCTGACCTTTATGATAGAGGGTAGGGTCGTGGCGGGCACGTAATCACCTACGTAACTCCTCATAAAATAAAGATCAAACTTCAAACTTAGGTAAGTTCTCGTTTAATCTTACTATTTTACTTCGGAGTCACGTGAGTGACTACGTGAAGATTTTAAAGCTTTGTGATTTCATGCCGTGGATCAATCCCGGCTTCTCACTGCATTGATTGACTCGGAACGAGAAATAATCAATCATGCATTCATAATAACATTTGTACCACAAATGCAGTAATTCATTTCAATAATGAAATTAATCAGATCCCCTTTAAACCAGAGGAATTTAGACAGAACTTAAAATAGTTTCTGCAAACAATCCCGCATTAACAATAGGCCGATGGTAAAAATGTTGAAACATCAACTCATTGGACCACCCGGCGGCTGCGAGGATATGGTCGACGGGGACGTCTTTTGCCCTGTCCGCCGACGTTTCTGCTGCCCTAGTCGAGTGAGACGTAAAAACATAAGTGTTAATACCAGCAGCTGTTAAGACTTCTTTTATCCATCTGGAAATAGTCTGTATTGAAACTCTCTTGTGTGGTTTCTTGTGTGTGATCAACAACCCAGTTTCCATATTTCTCAAATTCTTTGTGACCTCAACGTATTGTAACAAATATGTCTTAATACAGAGACAAGGATCATTTGGATATACTGCTAGTATAATTTTAAATCCTGTCACACCTGGCCTAATTTGCTTTAGTAGGTCATAGATATAGAATGTAACCTTATCTTCAGTTACTTCCATACTGTCTATTTGTAATTTTCCAAGTGTTTGCACTCGTTGTGCTGTCACTCATGCCATAAGCATTAATACTTTCATACTGAGCTTAGCCAAAGGTAAAGACACACTTGATGACCATTCACGAAGTAGTTTCAGTACCACACTTACATCCCAGATTGTCATGTACCTAGGTTTTGGTGGTTTGGAATTAAAGATTCCTTTCATTAGTCTGGAAACAATTGGGTATGACCCAATTGGGTTTCTTTCTGACTCCAGAACCAAATATGAGGACAATGCACTTCTGGCTGAATTAATTGCACTACAACTCAGACCTTCATCATAATAAAGTTTTGACAGAAATTCTAAATATTTGAAATATCTGCAGTACTTTATTGCACATTCTTTTGTACACAGAACTCTTCCCATTTCTTAATATAAGACAGGTACTGTTTTTGAGTGCTCTTCCTCCAGTCTGCCGTAAGCATGTCCACAGTACGCTCAGACAGTCCTCGTCCCAGAAAAGGCATTCTTAAAACCTGCAAATCAACAAATCCAAACAATCATATAATGGATGTTGTTATCCTGTTACAGGGTGCAGCAATAAATTACTCCTTTTTGGGACTTTCATCAACATTTGTGTTGTTAATTCTAATATCAACGGATACCATGGCTGTGTAGGCCAATCTGGTACTATCAATACCCTTGAAGCAGCATCTTGCCTGATTTTAAGCAAACATTGGCTTATGAGGAAGAAAGGTGGAAATATATATGAAAACATACCACCCCAATGTAGCGAGAAAGCATCAATCGCCACTGCTCCTGAATCTGGTTTCCATGAGACATATCTCGATAGCTGATGATTCAAGTCGATGTCGGGCATTCCAAATCTGATTACTATATCATTGAATACCTCTTGATTCAACATCCATTCTTTATTATCATGGAACTTTCGTGACCTGGTGTCTGCTATCGTGTTCATTCTACCTGGTAGATAGATAGCTGAAATCCAAATGTTCTGTTCAATATACCAAGACCAAAGTTGATTTAACTATTTTCTCACATGACACTGACTTAATTCCACCCATATCATTAATATAGGCAACTGCTGTTGTGTTTATTAATTTTAACTTGAACCTTCCTTTTAGTTGTGTTAGAACCACAAGCTTGGAGTCCACAGAAACCTCCTAAAAGCTCCAAATAGGTAATTCCCCATGTCTGCAGTAACAATAACTCTTCCTGATTCCATCTGCCTCCGCAGCTAGATGTTAAGTCAGTTGCACCCCATCCTAGTGCACTGGCATCAGTTTGTAATATCATGGCAGGTTGTTCAATCAGCACTTTGTCTGAACTGCTTGAGACATGTAGAATCCACCACTGCAGATTAGAAACAGCATTTGTTGTTACTTGCATGGTTCTATCAAAATGAGCAGCATTTATTCTCAGTGCCTGTTCTTCTCTGCAGCTGTTGATAATGTAATGGTCCATACTGGACTGCTGGGAATCTACTAATTTTCCCAGTACTCGAGCCACCTGTCTGATTAGAGGTTTTTGCTCGTTTAACAGATTACTGCAATCTTTAATCAACTCCACCCTTTTTTCACTGGACAAATTAATTTGCATTTGGGCTAAATCAATTGTGAACCCCAAATAATCAATCGAGGTACATGTTTTTAACCTTGATTTCTTTGGATGAATTTGGAAACCCCCAAACTTTCAAAAGTTTGATTTCATAACTGCAACTGATGCTTCTGTTGACTGTTTTGTCATTCCTATAATCAGGACATCATCCAGGTATGCCATTAGTACATGCACCTGGCTCTCAGCAACCCCAGAATTGATTTAAACAATTTTATGAATATTCTGGGAGCGAACGTTAACCCATTAGGCAGAGCTTTGAACTGCCCTAATTGGTTCATCCATTTAAATTTTAAGATACTTCATATCTTGCAAGTGAACAGACACTGAACAAAAGGATTCAGATTTGTCAAGTCTATAATCATCCTACATCCTCCATCCTTTTTTGATCGAGGGAATATATTTGACCCAAATTGGTGAATTTGGTAGACTGATTCTTCAAAAACACCTTTTATATGTAGGGTTTTGAAGCGCAGCTTGAACCTCCATTCCTTCGCAAAGTGGAGAGTTCTGCTAGGAAAATGCTGGACAGGCAAATCATAATTTGGATTGAATTCAATTCGAAATCCTTGTATATTATTCAGAATTACCACATCTGAAGTAATCTTCTTCCAATGTTTATAGAAGAGACGTAATCTGCCTCCAACTTTTGGACTTAATCCAGTTAGTATGTTCCCATGAGAACCAGGTCCACCTACCTCTTGAGTCATTTGAGTATTCTGAGATCCCTGGATTCTCCCGGAAGCACCACCACTCCCGCTGCAGGCCGCCAGCTACGTCCCTGCGTTGATGAGCGACTTGGTCCTGGTCTAGGATCCGTATGACGTCTGAAAGGATACTTCCTCTTTACAGACTTTGTAACCATTGATGTTTTTATCAATCCTGTTTTTGCTTCATCTTCCAACTCTTTAATACGTCTCCCGAGATCCTCTCCAAAGAGTAAGTTGGGTAATTGTATATTACTTGGTTTGCAGAGTGCTGCGAATTTCGGATTCATAGTAGGCCGTATAGCACCTTCCTCAGATAATTGATCTCGAAGTGGGTGCTGCATAGCAACCCCAGTGCTTCCTGATGCAACTTCGTCATCTCTTGGTTGGTATCTGCTATTCTGGTAAAAGCAGTTATTCCAGAACCCAGCAGCTTTAATATTCTCTGCAACTGATTCCAGATAATTTGGTTCACTGCTTCTGCTTTCAGCAACCCACAGTTACTTGGGGTCTCCTGCTTTCTTGCAGTCTCATCCATCTCCTGCTGTTCCAGCTGATGGTAAACCAAGTAATTTATTAAGGAGGCCAGTTCTACTCCTAATGGCTCTCCTGACCCTGACGGGGCAGCGAATCCTACTGCCAGGGGTGGAACATCTGGCAGCTGCCGTTCATCACCTTGTACAGCCTCACCGTCAGAGTCGGGGTCTGAAATCTCATGAACCGTAGCACGCTCCTCATCCCTGAGGGTGCATTCCATCAGCCCTGAGCCAGGTGCTGTTAAGCTGCTTCCAGCAGCTTGGATTTCAGTACACTCCTTCCTGAGTGAACTTTGCTCCAACAGCCTATGTAAAAGGCTTTCTATTTGGGCAATACGCTCGAAAGCAGTATCTAGCCTTGTACCAGGAGCTGTTTCAGCTGCTGCCAGCAGCTTGGCTTTCAGTACACTCCTTCCTGAGTGAACTTTGCTCCAACAGCCTATGTAAAAGGCTTTCTATTTGGGCAATACGCTCGAAAGCAGTATCTAGCCCTGGAGCTACTTCCATTCCCTGGGACTCCCTCCGTGGGCCATTGGGATTTAAACTTCGTCTTTTGCCCAACAGGCGCTGACTGTGTTTTCACCAGCCCCAGGTCCACAGTCGCTATGCTCACCGCTGGCGACTGTACCGGGGTTTAGAGGCGGTTGGTCTCTAACCGCGGACTCCCGACTTTCCCGACTTTCTGTCGGCTGTGTCGCTCGCCTCTTCCCCCTGTCCGTTTTTTCCCATGGCGTCTGTGGAAAAAATCCCCATGGACCCACGGTAAATGGACCTGGAAAACATGAAAAAAGTTTTTACTTACCTTGTAGTTGAAAAACTACAAACCACTGGAGGAGCTCTGCTCCTCACGTCCGTTTGCGTCAAGGCGTCTGACGTAATGACGCGCAGGCGCACTGGTGAGGTTCTTCACGTAGTCACTCACGTGACTCCGAAGTAAAATCAAGGGTGAGTGTGTGAGGCAGTGATCCTCCCAAGGCAGAAAATTAGGGTGTGAGTCACAAAGGAGACAAATGAGGGGCAAATGTTTTACACAAACGGTAGTAGGTGCCTGGAACAAGCTGGAGGGCTGGTGGTTGAGGCAGATACGAAAGTGGCATTGAAGAGGCATTAAAGATGCATGGAAAAGCATGGGGAAAAAGGCAAGGAAAGGCACATGGATGTGTAGAGAATGGAGGGATGAGGATCATGTGCAGGCAGAAGTGATTTGTTTAACTAGGCATCATGTTTGGCACGGACATTGTAGGCCAAAGGGCCTGTTCCTGTGCTGTACTGTTCCTTTACCTATAGTCTAGATTTACCACCCACGATTCATAAACATTATGTTATTTTGGATGAGAAGTCAGTCAAATCCAATTCAATGGTCAATTCAATTCTATGGTTCTTTTATTATCAGTAGGTACAGTAGGTCGAGAAGGTACAATGGCCCATCGGGTCCACACCCACCAGTGATTCCCACACATTGACACTATCCTACACACACTAGGGACAATTTACTCATGCACCAAGCCAATTAACGTGCAAACCTGTACATCTTTGGACTGCGGGAGGAAACCGAAGGTTTCAAAGAAAACCCACGTGATCACGGGGAGAACGTACAAACTCCGTACAGACAGCACCCGTAGTCGGGATCAAACCTTAGGTCTTTGGCGTTGCAAGCGCTGTAAGGGCCTGTCCCACTTAGGCGATTTTTTCGGCGACTGCTATAGTCGTAGCAGGTCGCCGTAAAACCAGCCAACTTTGAGGTCACGGAAGATGCCCCACCAATATACCAAATTCCCCAGTACTTACTTGAAATAGTTTTACTTTATCAGAAAGATTACTCTTATAGGAGGATGCGATAATCTTATCTCCCATTACACTGTTGACTTCTTTTGGTGGGAAGCAAAATAAAATGATTGCAAGGGAGTACAAACAATACTAACATGCAGAATGTAAAGAAGATGTGTCTATGTTTCTATTCCATGTGATGTGTATGTGTTGGAGAATGGGCTTTTGCTGTTTTCTTCCACCAGTGGTTAAAATTAGTTTCATTTGTCCTCATCATGAACTTTACCCATATTTGATCTTATAAGAGGCGATGAATCTTAATGAGACCTTCAAGCAGATAAAGCTGTGTTAAATACTTAATCACTTTCATTGCCTGTACTCACAAAGGGCATAGCATGTTAGGCAATGAAGAGGAAACATAGTTGTTCATTAATAGTGGACCTAATCAACAGTGTAGTTCTAAACAAGGTCACAATAGACCCTACGATATAGCAGCAGATTTAGGCCATTTGGCCCATCAAGTCTGCTCCACTATTCGATCTATCTTTCCCCCTCAACGCCATTCTCCTGCCTTCTCCCCGTAACCTTTGAAACCTTTACTAATCAAGGACCTATCAATCTCTGCTTTCAAAATACCCAGTGACTTGGCCTCCACAGCCATCTGTGGAAACAAATTCCACAGATTCACCACACTTTGGCTGAAGAAATTCATCCCCCTCCCCATTCTAAAGGTATGCCTTTTTATTCTGAGGCTGTGCCCTCTAATCCTAGATCTCCCACTATTGGAAACATCCTTTCCACATTCACTCTACCTCGGCCTTTTGTTATTCGGTAGGTAAGACAGGGTTTAGAAAGACTGTTGGGTTTCACTATGATCACCAGAGGTGGAGGAAGAATGTTTACTGCTATCTGTAAAGCTTGTGCTTTTCCACGCTGTGCAGATATTGCTGGGGATGATACGATTTGGATTTGTCGTCACGTACCTTTCCGACCCACTCGTCCGAGGATACACCACTGGGGCAGCAGTCCACGTGCTGGTGTCACAGCTGATATATGTGCTTGGCATCTCTGTTCCCAAGAAGAGCGGACCACTCGCGCTAATCTATGTGAGTAACAGGTGCCTCTGTGAAATGTGGTTTTGCAATTGTAACTGGAGTTTTAAACCACCACTATTGCCAGCCTCACTGTCACAAGTAACTTTCCACTGAGTCTGAAGAAGGGTCCCAACCCTAAACATTGGCTTTCCATTTCCCTCCACTGACACTGCCATTCCTCCAGTACTTTGTATTTTGCTCTTAATTCCAACATCCACAGTCTCTTGTGTTTCCAAATTTCCACTGTTCTGTCCAAAGGTGAGGAATCACAGCAAAACCAACCAGCGGTCCCCATACACTAGCACTAAGGACAATTTACAATCTTTACCAAAGTCAATTAACTTACAAATCTTAGACGCAAAATGCTGGAGTAACTCAGCGGGACAGGCAGCATCTCTGGAGAGAAGGAATGGGTGACGTTTCGGGTCGAGACCCTTCTTCAGATTCGACCCGAAACGTCACGCATTCTCCAGCATTACTCCAGCATTTTGTGTCTACCTTCGATTTAAACCAGCATCTGCAGTTCTTTCCTACACAACTTACGAACCTGTATGTCTTAGGAGTGTAGGAGGAAACTGGAGCGGTCAGGGGGAGACCGTACAAACTACATACAGACAGCACCCGTAGTCAGGATCGAACCCGGGTCTCTGGTGTAGTAAGGCAGCAACTCTACCGCTGTGCCACCATGCCGCCCCCGATTTTAGAGAGCAGGACACCAGTCCTGAGTCAGAGAGGGTACACATGGATTGCAGAGATTTCTAGAGTTAGTTAAGGTTATTGGTTCGGGGCTGGATAAGTACAAAGAGAGATTTGAATAGAAGATTCATACTTTAAATTTGTGAACTGGAAGCCCTTGAAAGTTAAAAGTATACTGAAATCAAATGCACAGAACAGTGTCTAGTAGGATACA
Source organism: Malacoraja senta (assembly GCA_038087875.1). Lineage (NCBI taxonomy): Eukaryota > Metazoa > Chordata > Chondrichthyes > Rajiformes > Rajidae > Malacoraja > Malacoraja senta. The sequence continues at coordinate 53,272,271 of CM075980.1, forward strand.
GATAAAATATAAAGCAGGTAGACACTAGAACACCAAATATCTCAAAGTGCATTATACTATCAACTAAAATACCTGCCCATTAGATGCATTCACTTCATATCTGATACATGACTCAATTAAATAACAGGATATGTGACGAGAAAATGTCATGCAACATTTAAAAATAGACATTGAAATTGTTGCCGATTTTAATTCTTTAACAATGATGATGTATGAACCATTAGTTAAACACCTGACAATTTTCCTTTACAAATTACTCAGTGTTTCACAAGCGGTTAATGTGCCAGTGTATGATCTGTTGCCATCAAGGGTTAAGTTTAATTTTGTTTGTTTTCCTGTGAACTTTACCGACGACCGTATTGAATGTCATGGAGAAGGCAATATGTGAATTGATCAAGAAGATAAATTGCCAATTAAATGATGGCTGTCAGTTTCCACTGTTCAGCAAGAACACAGAACACAGTCAAGTGCAAACAGTAGTTATTGATTAACGGAAAGCTTGTAAACTAGGAGAACCCAGTCACCAGTACGAACACTCCCAACTTTCCTCACAGGCCAGGGCTTAAAGAGGAGGCAGATTGCAGACTGCATGCAAATGGTATCTGATTACAACCATAGAGATAAGAACCATTTGACAGAGGCATGAGAGGAATGATAGATCATTCTCTGGTTGACCAACTTTCTCCATTCATGGAGGTCACAGTTTATCTGTATCCTAATTTCATTTAGATGTTTTGATAGCAAAGAAATATCAATTACAGATTTACAGTTTCTCATTTTAGCACAGATTTCAGGCCCACTCTCTTTTCCTCATAATTTTTTTTTCAAACATCCTTCGGAACATGGTTCCATCATTGTTACTCAGATCTACATGGATTACCTACATGGATAGGACAGGTTTGGAGGGATATGGATCAAGCGCAGGCAAGTGGGACGGACTAGTGTACCTGGGACATGTTTCCACACTGTATCACTCTATGACTCTATCTTGGGTCCAAGTCTGTAACTCCCTGAAAGTGGCAACACACATAGATAGAGTGATAATGAAGGCGTATGGTATGCTTGCCTTCATTGTTCAGGACATTGAGTCAGGAAGTCATGATGCAGCATTAGACGACGTTGGTCCGGCCACATTTGGAGTATTACATGCAGTTCTGGTCGCCCTGTTAGAGGAATGATGTGGAAGCTTTGGAAAGGGTGCAGAGATTTACCAGATTGATGCCTGGATTAGGGGACATTAGCTACAGGGAGAGGTTGGGCAGAGTTGGATTGTTTTCTCTGGAACACCGGAGGTTGTGGGGAGACCTGGTAGAAATATATAAAATTATGACAGGCATAGATAAAATAGACAGTCTGAATCTTTTCCCCCGGATGAAGTGTCAAATGGTAGAGGCCATAGCTTTAAGGTTAAAGTTTCAAGGAGAGGTGAGGGGCAGGTTTTTTACACAGACAGTGGTGAGTGCCTGGAACGCACTGCCAGGGGTGATGGAGAAGGCAGATATGCTAGTGGCATTTCAGACTTTTGGATAGACAATAGACAATAGGTGCAGGAGTAGGCCATTCGGCCCCGAGCCAGCACTGCCATTCAACGTGATCATGGCTGATCATCCACAATCAGTACCCCGTTCCTACCTTCTCCCCATATCCCCTGACTCCACTAGTTTTAAGAGCCCCATCTAGCTCTCTCTTGAAAGCATCCAGAGATCCTGCCTCCACCGCCCTCTGAGGCAGAGAATTCCAGGCTCACCCCTCTCTGTGAGAAAAAGTGTTTCCTCGTCTCCGTTCTAAATGGCTTACTCCTTATTCTTAAACTGTGGCCCCTGGTTCTGGACTCCCCCAACATCGGGAACATGTTTCCTGCCTCAAGCGTGTCCAAACCCTTAACAATCTTATATGTTTCAAGGCATGTGGATATGCAGGGAATGGATGGATATGTATTATGTGCGGCAGATAAGAGTTGGTCTTGCCATCATGTTCCTGCAGATACATTGTGGGCCAAAGGGCCTGTTCCCTGTTCTGTACTGTTCAATGCAGGAAGGAACTGCAGATGCTGGTATGCACCAGTGCTGGGGTAACTCGGCGGGTCAGGCTGCATCTCTGGCGAAAAGGAATAGGTGACCTCTCTGGTTGAAACCAATCTTCAGACTGCAAGTAGAGGGGGGGTGGTGGGGGGGGGGGGGGGGGAACTGGAGGTAGGAAAAGGCCAGAACAAATCAGGGCCGGCAACAGATGACCAAGGAAAGTTGGAGCTTATAATGGCCCATTGTTGGCTAGGGAAGAGGTGATAACGAAGGGATGCAGGGATGTGAACAGTGGAACTAGTAGGATGACTAGGGTGGGGGAAGCGGAAGAGGAAGAGAGAGAGAATGCAGGGGTTACTTGAGATTAGAAAAAAAACAACATTCACTCCACATTGTAAGCTGCCCAAGCGAAATATGAGGTGCTGTTCCTCCAATTTTTATGATGCCTCACTCCTGTCCTGTTCTATCTTCTGTACTGTGTTCCGGGTTCTTTGCATTTGTCCATGGCACCCCCACAAACAATAAAAATATTTCCCTCTGTACAATCCTTTCAAATTATTTTTGAAAATCCTGAAAACCTTATTTAAATGATCCTTAACACTCTGATGGAGTTTCATTCTAAACTGGGAACAGATATCTAGAATGACATTTCAGTGCCGCGCTGAGAGACGGCAGGGTGCCAGCTTGCAGATGAAACATGAACCAAACATGGATCCTGTCTGCTCTCTATAGTAATTAGTTCCATTATTCCCATCGTTCTTGCCAATATTTGACCCTCAGCAACAGATTGACTGGTGATTATATCTCTGTGATCTGTGTCTGAATTAGCTGCTGCATTTCAAAGTGACTATTTTTCAATGGTACCTCAAGTGTGTTGGCATTGTACCGAACACAATGTGAAAGGTGCTACATGAATAGACATCTTTCTTTTTGAACATTTTCTAATCCAAGTACAATTATGAGGTTTAGATATCAGTAAGTTATATAAATAAAGACACACAATGCTGGAGTAACTCAGCGGGTCGGGTAGTATCTCTGGAGAACATGAATAGGTGACGTTTTGGATGAGGACCAAGTGTACAGAAGATGTCTGCTGAGCCCACATGCAAGGGATTTGAAATAGGGATGACCCCTTCTCCTTCTCGACCCGAAATGTCACCTTTCCATGTTCTCCAGAGATGCTGCCGACCCATTGAGTTACTCCGGCACTTTGTGGGGTTTTTTGTAAACCAACAACTGCAGTTCCTTGTTTCTGCAAGTTATATAAATAGTCTGCTTTCAAAAGACTTCAATGGTCCAATGATCCTTTATTGTCACATGCATGGTGCTAATGCAGTGAAATTCTTTATTTTACAATTAGTCCAGTAGAGTATTGCCATACCTCCGATTAGCAAGTGTACAGAAATAGTCTACTGAGCCCGGATACAAGAGACGCCATGTTGTGAAGATTCTTGAAAGAGTGGATGACTTCAATTTCTGGAACTTGGACAGTATTTAAGATCTTATGCTGGAACAGAAATAGATCACCATCAACTAATTAGAGCTGGAGGAGACGGGAAGAGGACTGTTGACTTGGCATGGCTTCAACATATGACATCTTATCGTGAATTAAGCTAATTCTCTGTCATGAACCCAATTATCTAATATATTAACCAAATATGTCAACAGCGTAAGAGGTTCTTAATGATTGACCAGCTAGGTAAAAAATCTGGTGTGTGGGATGAACAATGGGGCTCTTCAATCCACTCCAGGTCTTTCTTCACCATCACTCAAAGTGGGCGATGAGTTTACAAATGAAAGGTGCTCAGCTCATTGCCCAAGAATTGAAGCTGTCAGTAGTCAAGCAATCAACCCCTCCCCCCCTTACAATCTCTAAAAACATACAAGTATTAGAAATACCTACGTGAGTAATTGAGATGAATGTTATCTTTGTGTGAGGAATCTGCTAATGGAGATTGAAGTTCAAGTTAAATTATATAATTAGGCACTTTACTGTTAAGAAAAACTTCAAAATGAATCCACCACGATTTATTTTTAACTATCCGTGTGTTTTTATTTGTTTCTGGGCAACCTTCTATCGTTCTGTGCTGGGTAGTGGTGCAGCGGTAGAGTTGCTGCCTTACAGCGCCAGAGACCCAAGTTCAATCCTGGCCTCGGGTGCTGTCTGTACGGAGTTTGTATGTTCTCCCTGTGAACACGTTGGTTTTCTCCGGGTGCTCCGGTTTCCTCCCACATTCCAAAGATGTGCTGGTTTGTTGGTTAATTGGCCTCTTTAAATTATGCCTAGTGCATAGGATAGAACTCGTGTATAGTGTGACCACTGGTCGTGGTGGACTCGGTGGGCCGAAACGCCTGTTTCCACACAATATCTCTTAAGTTTAATGTGTAAAGTCTAAAGTATGGATTCATGGTGCTGCGTACAATTTACTGTCATCCCCATGTACAGGTAGCCACATACAATGGCAATAGAAATGTCGGAAGCTGTTGGGGAGAGAGAGAGACAAGAATTCAGACATTAAATTAATACTTTTTTGTTTGGCTGATGGGTTGCAATGATCAGGAATGTGTTACCTGCAAAGGTTTTAGTTTAGTTTAGTTTAGTGCAGAAACAAGCCCTTCGGCCCACCGAATCCACGCTGGCTAGCAATCCCCGTTACGCTAGCCCACACTAAACACTTGGGACAATTAAAAAATTTTTTCCAAAGCCAATTAACCTACAAGCCTGTAGGTCTTTGGAATGTGGGATGAAACCGGAGCATCCGGAGAAAACCCACATGGTCTTTGGGAGAATGTACAAACTCCATACGGACAGCACCCATAGTCAGGATCAAACCCGGGTCTCTAGCGCTGTAAGGCAGCAACTCTACCATGGCAACACCGAGCTGCCCTTTTCAAAAATTAGAATTAATATTAACTTGTTTATAGTGGTCCAAGTCAATCCTATTCCCCTAGTATTTCATCACAGTATGGTGTAACTTAGGGGCAGCAGGCCAATTGCTTCTGCTAGTCTTCAATATTCTCAACCACCCAGGTACTTTGTCTGGCTGCCACTTTGATTTCAACCATGTTAATTATTGCTCTCAATCTGACTATCTTTTGCCTTATCCACCAATTAATTATACACCCAGTTTCATTTTTGAAAGCTGCAACAGAATTCGCATCCACCACACTTTTGGACAGTACATTATGGAACGTAACTCCTCCCCATGTACGAGTAATGTTTCTTTGCATCTCCCAACGATCTGTTGCCAATTACTTTGGACCTGTCAGTCTGGTTCCCAACACCTCTGCTTCAAGAGGCAGAAGCTCGATTTATCCTGTTCAGGTTCATCAAAACTTTGTTTCAAATCTCAGTTCTGCCTTTTAAACAAAAATGCCCAGTCTCTCCAATCTTTCAACATGACAGAAATCCCTCATCTGTGAAACTATTCGAGCAAATCTCTCCTGCACCCTCTCTAGGACCTTCATGTCCTTCATAAAACACAGTGATCAGAACTGGACACAGAAAATGCACTTCATAAAGATAAACAGTTCCATGAAAGTATTTGACTTGGACAAAAGTACAGAATGTAGAAACAAAGAACTACCGATGCTGGTTTACAAAACATGCTGGAGCAACTCAGCAGGTAAGGCAGCATCACTTGAAAACATGGATATGTGACATTTCGGATCGGGACCCTTCTTACACAGGAATTTATTCGAAAACTAGGGAAGGTTTTCCCTCCAGACATGAACTAAAAATGTCAATGAAAATGCCTAGTGCAAGCTTTCCTGTAGATCAGTCATTAGTTTGTGCATTTAAACCCCTCACTTGTCTTGATCAGGTAGGTTTATATAGATCTTTTATGTTCCCCGCAGACCTTCATCGATATAATCAAAGTGATACACTTGACAAATATTGGCACGCTGGTTGTCGGTATTATCGCCATGTCCACAATGCTGGGAGTGAAGGTGATAAATGACTATTTCAAATCTAAGCTGCCAATACCGATTCCTATTGAACTCATTGAGGTAAGAATAAGTGTTGTCTGATGGATTAATGAAGTTGGCTTTCTTAGTAAAACACTCGCACATATTTCAATGCATTTACTGCACCAACGTGGAATATAGAACATTAACTGTACAGGCCAGAACAGGCCCTTCTGCCCACTATGTCTATGCTAACATGATGCTAGTTTAAACTAACCCCTTGTGCCTGCATGTGAACTGTATCCCTCCATTCACTGTGTATCTATACACCTACCTAAAAGCCTCTTAAATACATCTATCGTATCTGATTTCACCACCACCCATGGCATTGCATTACAGGCACATACCACTCTCTGCTTACAAAAACCTGCCCTACGCATCTTCTTTAAACTTATTCCCTCTGACTTTAAAACTATGTCCTCTAGTCTTTGATATCCTCACCATGGGGAAATGATTCTGACTGGCTCTACCTCTCATCATTTTATAATCTTCTATCAGGTCTCCCTTCAAGCAAAGAAAACAACCTAAGTTTGTCCAACCAAGTTTAGTTTAGTTTAGTTTTTAGTTCATTATTATTGTTATGTGTACTGAGGTAGAGTGAAAAGCCATTTTGTTGCATGCTATCCAGTCAAAAAGAAGACCATACATGATTACAATCAAGCCGTCCACGGTGTACAGAAACTGGGTAAAGGGTATATTATTTAGTGCAAGATAAAGTCCAATAAAGTTCGATAGTTCAAAGGTCTCCAATGCGGTAGATGGTAGGTCAGAACCACACTCTAGCTGATGTAAGGATCGTTCAATTGCCTGATAACAACTGTGAAGCAACTCTTCCTGAATCTGGAGGTATGCATTTTCAAACTTCTGTACCTCTTGCCTGATGGGAGAGGGGAGAAGAGGGAGTGTTCGGGGTGAGACTGGTCCTTGATTATGCTGCTGGCCTTCCTGAGGCAGCGGAAAGTGTAGACGTGAAGAGCCTCTCCTTTCCGGTATCCTCTAATCCAGGCAGCATCCTGGTAAACCTCTTCTGCACCACTCAACGCCTCCACATCCTTCCTGTAATAGAGTAACCAGATCTACACACAATACTCCAAAGACAGGTGAACCAAAGTTTTATAAAGCTACACGGTGACTTCCTGACTCTTGCAATCGATGCTCCAACGATAGCAGGGTCCAAGGTACATGGACATTCTTCTTCACCCTCCCTTTCTTCTCCAGTTAGCGCTTGTCTTGCTCATTTGCCTCCTCTTCAAAGATGGAAACAAGTCAAAACATTACTGATATTGCAGCAAAAATGCTGATATTAAATGTCAAAATGAAATTACTTTACTTTTGCAGCTTTAAACATAAATCTAATGGGCAACAAATAACTCCAGAAGTTGTGAGTAACGAATTAGTCTGTGAATATGAGAATACTGTTTGTAGAAATACGGTGGTTTATACCAAAGATAGACACAAAGTGCTGTAGTAACTCAGTGGGCAGGCAGCATCTCTGAAGAAAATGGATGGGTTACGTTTCAGGTAGAGACCCTTCTTCCGACTGACGTTTCGGGTCGGGACCTTTCTTCAGACTGAAGAAGGGTCCCGACCTGAAACGTCACCCAACCTTTTTCTCCAGAGATGCTGCCTGACCTGCTGAGTTACTCCAGCAATTTGTGTCTATTATGAGGTTACTGTTAGTTGTTTAAGGAAAGTTAAAACCAACAAGGCTAATTTTATGCTCTGCTCTCAATTAGGTAATAATTGCCACTGTGGTTGGCACGTATGTGGACCTGTCTGGAATGTATGGAATAGAAATTGTTGGAGATATACCAAAAGGGTATGTTGATCATGAAATACTTCCTTAAAAAGGGCCTGGATTAATTGGAAACCATTCTTTTATTACTTTTTCTCACCTATTTGTGGCCAGAACATCAAACTGTGCTCAAAACCAGGTAAAAGGGCTGTCTCACTGTGCGAGCTGACCCACGAGTGACCCCGAGTTTAAAACAAATTTAACTCGTGGTAATCACGTACAATTAACGTAGCGGGAACGTCGGAACTCGTGGACGCAACTTAGCGACTCTTGGCGCTAACGGGAGGTACACGTGAAACTTGTTAACTCTTGCAAAAGTTCAAACATGTTTGAACTTTTCCACGAGTAAAATGTACACTTGAGGTTAAAATTTGAAACATTTTAAACTCGTTGTAAGAACGTAGTGGCCCGTGCGTTTACCTTTGTGACTCGTGAGTCTACCGTGGGAACTCTTTTTAGAAACAATAATCAGGGACAGAAATATCAGTTACTTAGACTTTTTAAAGACAAATTCTGCTTAACAAAGTTAAGTAAGTTATTGATAAGGTGACAAGAGTGGGTAGAAAAGAAAAAATTGCTTTAAGTTTATATATAAATTTTGTGTATTTGGGACTGAGCTCACAACCTTAAGACAAACCAGTATTGAGGAACAGCGTGAGAACATTTTATGACACTTCATGGCAGCCTAATCTGAGGTTTGCCAGTCACGTCCAGAAGCCATCTCTACCAGTGCTGTTGAAGAAGACAGGGTTGTGTTCACCTCTCCTGCACCCCTGTTCTGTAGGACAACACTAACTCTTTCATTATGCGGATGTTAAAGGCTGGGTTTTATTGTCAAGTCATGATGCCAGATTCCCGATCTCTTTACTGAACTTTACTGAATCAAAGGGTTCTATAGGAGGTGCTGCCTTAAAAAGGCAGCCAGCGTTGTCATGGACCCACACTACCCTGGCCATGCTCTCATTTCATTCCTGCTGAGCAGAAGGTATAAGAATCTGAAAACCATGACCTCCAGGTTCAAGAACAGCTTCTTCCCAACAACCATCGGGCTTTTGAACGCAACAAATGCTAACTAAACTATGAACTACAAACTGCCTTGTTTGCACTAAGGACTTTGGGATTTTTGCAATAATACTGGATTTTTTAATATATATTTTCTTTGTTTAGTATATTATCTATGAGTATTGTGTTTACTGGCCTGTTTTGCTGCTGCAAGTGGGAACTCTTTAACTCAGAGGGCAGGCAGCATCTCTGGAGAGAAGGAATGGGTGATGGGATGACATTTCCAAATTGGGGGAGGGGGGTGAGGGGGGTGGGGTGGAGGAGAGAGGGTGGAGAGTGGAGGGAGAGGAGGGGAGACAGATGGGGGTGTCTTCATTCACTGGCTGCGGGTGCCTGTCACTGAAACAGGTAGGTGAGATTTCACATCCACCTTGTGTGTGTGTCTCTCTCTCCCTCCCTCCCTCTCACACAGGCTGAGAGACTCTGCCTCTGTGAGTGTACGTCCCTTTCTCCCCCTCTCCCTGGGCTCTATACGCTCATTGTTTCCTATGAGAGACTTTGAAAAATAAGAATCACATTTCACACATTGATTTTATGACTTTTAATTCTTAACATGACCATAATCACAATCTTTTACACCACCCATCACCACTCAGTTTTTTTAACATGTGATGATTTTTAAACACTTCGATATACATTGTTGCCTCAAGATTAACGGGAGAGGAACTTGGTACACTCGGGAGACGAACTTGGAACATCGCAGAAATGAGAAGTAAACGGGAAACTTAGACATACCCGTGGGAACTCGGTTAAACTCGGAATCATAAACTTGTAGTATCGTACGCAACCACGAGTCTTTCACTCGGGGTCACTCCTGGGTCAACTCGCACAGTGAGACAGCCCTTTAACAGTCAGACAACGAGCCACAATACCTAACATACTTCATTGGGAGCATAGCTTAAGCTTGTATCTTGTTTTTAGCAGACATCCTTTCTTCTATGGTTACAGTATCTTGGCAGAGCTTGGGGGACGTTCATTTAGTAGAAGAGTCAAGAGCCAAGTATGCTTTATTGTCATATGTCCCAAACAAAACAACAAAATTCCTACTTGCAGCAGCAGAACAAAATATGTAAACCTAGTACTCTGTAAGCAATGTAATAAATGAAAAGGTCAAATATATATAATATATATAAACTTCTGTGTACACACACACGCACACACACACACACAGACACACGCATGCACACACGCACACACACGCACACACGCACACAGACACACGCACGCACACACACATGCATACATGCACACACGCACACGCACGCACACACCCACGCACACACCCGCACACACACGCACACACACACACGCACACACATGCACACAGACACACATACACACACACACCCACGCACACACCCACACACACACCCACGCACACACGCACACATGCACACAGACACATGCACACAGACACATGCACACAGACACACGCACACAGACACACACACACAAACTATAATAGTGCAAAAAGTCAAAACCAATGCCCCCGTCTATGTAGTTCAGAGCTTATTTGGAGGTTGTAGAGTTTAATAGCCTGCTGGATGTAGGGAAGAAGCTGTTCCTGAACCTGCACATTACAGTTTTATAATAACCAAAGGATTGCCTTTTTCTAAAATAATTTATTCCTTCATAGATTATGAACCTCATTGACATTTATTGTCTCGTTCTAATTGTCCCTGGTCTGAGGAGGCACTTTGTGGGTCTGGAATCAGACACGGACCAGATGGGCTGAAGATAATAGATTTCCGCCCTGATGGACTCCAATGAACCTGATAGTCTCTCCTTGCTTCCATTACTGACACAGTTATTATTAAATTCCAGGTTTCTTTGATTGTTGAATTTAAATTCACTGGTTGCTATGGTGAAATTCAAATTCATTTCTCCAGATGAATGGTCCATATCTCTGAGAACTGGGTCAGAAACTAACGATTGTGATTTCTATTCCCCAAGAGAGAACACTGTTAATAATGCAAAATCACTCTTCCTGTCTGATCAATCTAGAGATACACATGGAAAAAGACCCTCTGGCTGAGTCCACACTGACCAATGATGCCTCTACACTTGCATCATCCTACACACTAGGGCAATTTACAATCTTTACCGAAGCCAATTAACCTACAAACCTGTATGTCTATGGAGTGCGGGAGGAAACGGGAGCACGCGGGGAAAATCCATGTGGTCATGGGGGGAGATCATACAAACTCCGTACAGACAGCACCCGTAGTCAGAATTGAACCCAGGTCTCTGACGCTGTAAGGCAGCAACTCTATCACTGAGCCGCCCATTTTTCCATTGTCTTTTCCATTTTGTGGAATATGATGTTCGCCCTGATGTTCCACTTTAAAGTAAACATATGGAAGAGGACTTGGCCACTGTCAGCTTTGACCTGAAGCAGATGAGCAGAATCTCCAGCAAGTCCATTGAATTCATTAGAAAGAAATGGCTGAGAGGAGAATTGCATGTACGATAATTTCCTTTTACTGTAAATCAATTGAGCTGATTTAAAAGGAAATCTTAAACTAAAAGACATTTGGACAGGTGCATGGATAGGAAAGGTTTATATGGATATGTGCCAAATGACGGCAGGTGGGACTAGTGTGGATGGTCGGCCAGGGCAAGTTGTGCTGATGGACCTGTTTTCATGCAACATTTCATGCTGAGACTTAAATCATTTAAAACATATTTGTTCATTCTTAATTCCTTGTGGGCATCCGTGCTTTATGTTTTAATTCTAAATACTTTAATTTGTCACAGTATTTTTTTAATATACTGCTTGAGTCCTTTGTTAATTTGTTGAAATATTAATGACTGTCACAGATGTTCAAATGAATGTGAGTTTTGTTGGCCAGTCAACCGGGGAATCTACAGCCTCCCCAGCTCCTGATGTAACCCAGAGGGCAGAGCCTGTCAGTTATGCTGGGCTAACCCTTGCACTACACAGGTCCAACCAAACAACTGGGAGCTGGTGCCCCAGTAGGTGACTGCACCAAATGATCCATCTAAGAAAGGGTGGTTTCTAAGCCGGGCAACCACTGAGCTTGGTCCCAGAAGGTGACTGCACCAAAGGACCATCTGAGAAAGTGCAGGCTCTCAGCAAGTGAGCAGTGAGTTAGGCCAGCTCAGTGTGCAGTGAGTTAGGCCAGCTCAGTGAGCAGTGAGTTAGGCCAGCTCACTGGTCAATGGAACATCCCCAACCCCCAGTGTCTTTGAGCATCACAGGTTGAAGTTTAAAAACATGACATGGCAATGTAGTTCAGTTGGTAGCATTCTTTTCTTTTGATATCAAAGGTATGCTGTTCCAATTCTGAAGACGTAGGAGTAACTTAGCGGGTCAGACAGCATCTCTGGAAAAGGGGAATTGGTGAAGTTTCAGGTCGGGACCAAGGGTCTCGACCCAAAACGTCACCTATTCCCCTTTTCCAGAGATGCCGCCTGACCCGCTGAGTTACTCCAGCTTTTCGTATCTATCTTCAGTTTAAACCAACATCTGCAGTTCCTTCCTACACAAAAATGTAGGCTTGAACTTCAGGTCAATACCGTTGGTTTGGATGAGATGCTCACTTGAAACCCCATTCCATATATTTTAAAATATTCTGTACCACTGTTTTGAAGACCTCACAGATTTCTCTGGTGTCCAGACCAATATTTTTTGTTTCTGCTAAGGAGAAGCAGATTATTTCATCATTAACGTTTTGCTATTTGTGGCATCTTATTGAGTGGAAGCTGACAGCTATGAATCTTCATTGCACATGTGACAACACTTCAAAAACACCTCAGTGGGACATTCTGTGGTCATGAAAGGCACCATATAAATTTTGTGTCGGAAGGAACTGCAGATGCTGGTTTACACCAAAGATAGACACAAAATGCTGGAGTAACTCAGTGGGATAGGCAGCATCTTTGGAGAAAATTAATAGGTGTCGTTTCGGGTCGAGACCCTTCTACAGACTTCTCCAGTCTGAAGAAGGGTCTTGACCTGAAACGTCACCTATTCCTTTTCTACAAAGATGCTGCCTGACCCGCTGAGTTACTCCAGTATTTTGTGTCTACCATATAAATCTTCCTCGGTCTGAAGAAGGGTCCCAACTCCAAATGTCACCCATCCATTTTTCCAGAGATGCTGCCTGACTCGTTGAGTTACTCCAGCATTTTGTGTCTATCGTTGGTTTAAACCAGCATCTGCAGATCTTTGTTCCAATATAAAGTTTCCTTGTTCTCTCTCATCCCTCTTCTCCTTTGTGCTCTCCAGCTTGAGAGCCCCAGTTGTACCTGACTTCAGCCTTGCCTCCAGCCTCGTGGGAGATGCCTTTGCCTTGGCCATTGTAGGGTACGGCGTCACAATATCTTTGGGGAAGATCTTCGCTCTCAAGCATGGGTACGAGGTGGACAGCAATCAGGTAACGAGAGGTTAATTTAAGGGTCGTTGGTGATGTTATCACAAATTGTTCGACACATCATGTAGAAACAAAGAACTGCAGATGCTCGTTTATACCAAAGATGGACACAAAGTGCTGGAGTAACTCAGCGGGTCAGGATTCATCTCTGGAGAAAAAGGATTGGTGACATTTCTGGTCGGGACCCTTTTTCAGACTCTCCAGAAGAGTCCTGACCCAAAATGCACCCATCCTTTTTCTTCAGAGATGTTGCCTGATTCGCTGAGTTACTCCACAGTTTGAATCTATCTTTGTTCGACACATCAGCCTGCTTTGCCATTGACAGCATTGAAGTTAATGTCAACTTCTCAGCACTGCTCCCTAACCAAGGCCACCAGCTTTGTGATCTTGTTTATCAGTTACATTTCCAGCACCTCACAGTTCAACGGGTGTCAGAGGTTATGGGGAGCAGGCAGGAGAATGGGGTTAGGAGGGAGAGATAGATCAGCCATGGTTGAATGGTGGAGTAGACCTGATTGGCCAAAGGGCCTAATTCTACTCCTATCACTTATGCTCATGATCTTATGAACTCCTGGCCAATCACATCTGACTCCCATGAGATTCAGATCGCCATGTGATCACTAATGGATAGGGTGGCACAGCTGGTAGAGCTGCTGCCTCACAGCACCAGAAACCTGGGTTTGATACTGACCTTGGGTGCTGTCAGTGTAGAGTTTGCATGTTCTCCCTGTGATCGCGTGGATTTCCTCCAGGAGCTCTGGTTTCCTCCCACATCCCAAAGATGTGCGGGTTTGAAGGTTAATTGGCCTCTGTAAATTATCCCCTTGTGTGGAAGGAGTGGTTGAGAAAGTGGAGCAACATGGAACTAATGTGGCCTCGATCCTGACCTCGGGTGCTGCCTGTATGGAGTTTGCACGTTCTCCCCGTGACTGCATGGATTTCCTTTGGGTGCTCCAGTTTCCTCCCACATCCCAAAGATGTGCGGGGTTGTAGGTTAATTGGTCTCTGTAAATTGTCCCAGATGTAAAGGATAGAACTAGTGTATGGGTCATTGTCAGCCGGCGCGGACTCACTGGGCTGAAAGAAACCGTCCGAAGAAGGGTTACGACCCGAATCGTCACCTATTCCTTTTCTCCAGAGATGCTGCCTGACCCGTTGAGTTATTCCAGTATTTGGTGTTTATCTTCTGTTTCCAGGCTGTATCTCTAAACTAAACCAAAAATTAGGGCATATTTGGGAATTCTGCACAACAAAGTTGAATTGGATGTATCATGTTCTATTTCAAGTTAATTCGTTAATTTCATGTCTGGTTGTCTGGAATTTCCCATTATGTCAATGAATATTATTATAGAAACTATGGTGTATGTTGGATCAAAGCCCTCCACATAATTTTCCGTTACATTTTAGGAGCTGATAGCACTGGGCCTCAGCAACATGTTTGGAGGATTTTTCCAATGCTTTGCTGTGAGTTGCTCCTTGTCCAGGAGCCTCGTCCAAGAAACCACTGGAGGAAACACACAGGTAAAGAAACTTTCTGCCCACTGGAACTATCCCCATGTCCCATGAGTATCACATGTGATGACCTTGCCTTCTTATGTATAGGTGTAGCATCTGAATGAGAGGGCAGTGAGGAAAATGAAGCAGCACAGTGGTGCAGCAGTAGAGTTGCTGCCTCAAAATGCCAGAGACCTGAGTTAGATCCTGACTACGGGTGCTGTCTGTATGGAGTTTGTGTGTTCTCCCTGTGACCGCGTGGGTTTTCCTGGGAGCTCCCACATTCCAAAGGCATGCAGGGTTGGAGGCTAATTGGCTTCTGTAAAGTTGTCCCTCGTGCATTGGATAGAACTAGTGTACCGGTGATCGATGGTCGGTGCAGAGTCAGTGGGCTGAAGCAGTGTGGGTCAGCAGAGTTCTGCAGCTGGTAGAGCTGCTGCCTCACAGCAAGAATGATGCTGGATTTCTCCAGAGCTGTTGTCTGACCCGCTGAGTTACTCCAGCTTTCTGTGTCTATTCTGATTTGATCCTGACCTTGGGTGCTGCCTGTGTGGAGTTTGTACGTTCTCCTTGTGACCACGTGGGTTTCCGCTGGGTACTCTGGATTCCTCCCACAACCAAATGACATGCAGGTTTGTAGGTTAACTGAGAGAGGATGCGAAAGTGGGATAACGTAGAACTAATGATGTTAGAACATAGAATGAGTGAGCAATGATCGGCGTGGACTCAGTAGACCAAAGGGCCTGTTTCCATTATGTATCTTTTTGTTTGAAAAAAACCTGAATAACGAGCTGGACACCTTTATTTAAAATTTGCAGAGAATTTTAAAACATTCGCGTAACTAAACAAAACCCAGAATAAAGAGTTGATTTCAGTAATGAAGTCCATGATACTGGTTCAGTGGTTCAATGGTTTCTCTATTGTCACGTGTACCACCTACAGTGAAATACATGTTTTGCATACATCTCAGCAAGACTATCACCATACATAAGCACAATTGCCCTGATCAGTACCGAATGTACAGAACAGCCCACAGGCAAAAGAGTCCATAAGCAAAAACTGCCATTTTGGCACCATTTTACAGTCCCAGCTGCAGTTGGCCACAAAGGACTGTTGCAGCCGTCGCCTCCATTTTGGTTGTCCCGTGAACCGATGTTCCTCTCCATGCCTGGCCCTCCCAGTTAAGACCCCCCCAGTACTTCTCACCAGGCACCTTGTCTGCATCCGCTGTGGTCGCCGTCTCCTTCCACCTCCTCTCCGATGCCCGATCCACGGGCGGACCGCCAGACTGTTGCAAAAAAATCATCTGGTTTACGTATGAAAATCAAGGAAGGAAATCTGCTATCATTTCTCCGTCTAGTCTGTATGTAAATCTAGACCCACTGCACTTTGCTTAATTCTGAACTAACCCCTGAACGAGCCAAATGAGTCTTGGAGTTCATATGGCAATAAGGAATAGACAATAATAGCAGGATGTCACAATAATAGCTGGATGTCGCAATAATGAATATACAATAATAGCTGGAATAGACAATAATAGCTAATAGTGACATTAGAGTGATAGAGCATGGAAACAAGCCCATTGGCCCAACTTGCCCACACCAGCCAACATGTCCCAGCTACACTAGTCCCACCTGCCTGCGTTTGGTCCAACCCTGTCCTATCCATGTACCTATCTAACTTGACTCTTTAGATTCTGGAGTAGTTCCTGAGGATTGGAGGGTAGCAAACGTAACCCCACTTTTTAAGAAGGGAGGGAGAGAGAAAACGGGGAATTACAGACCAGTTAGTCTAACATCGGTAGTGGGGAAACTGCTAGAGTCAGTTATTAAAGATGGGATAGCAGCACATTTGGAAAGTGGTGAAATCATTGGACAAAGTCAGCATGGATTTACGAAAGGTAAATCGTGTCTGACGAATCTTATAGAATTTTTCGAGGATGTAACGAGTAGAGTGGATAGGGGAGAACCAGTGGATGTGTTGTATCAGGACTTTCAGAAGGCTTTCGACAAGGTACCACATAAGAGATTAGGATACAAACTTAAATCACACGGTATTGGGGGTTCAGTATTGATGTGGATAGAGAACTGGCTGGCAAACAGGAAGCAAAGAGTAGGAGTAAACGGGTCCTTTTCACAATGGCAGGCAGTGACTAGTGGGGTACCGCAAGGCTCAGTGCTGGGAATTGAAAGCAACATCTCCAAGTTTGTGGATGACACTAAGCTGGGGGGCAGTGTTAGCTGTGAGGAGGATGCTAGGAGACTGCAAGGTGACTTGGATAGGCTGGGTGAGTGGCAAATGTTTGGCAGATGCAGTATAATGTGGATAAATGTGAGGTTATC